>PVIR01002255.1:45000-65506 GCA_004026965.1 Petromus typicus
GGATGGCTAGACAGATTTGAGGTTACTTCGAATACTGAACTTCGTATGAAGTCATTCAGAAATCAAGACTTTTTACTTCTGTCACTAGTACTTTTAAATATCATGACTGTCTTGAGTTTATTTTATCCATTGTGCTAAGCACTTGATAGATTTTAAGTTTTGTAAGTTTTTCCCTCTCTGTCATCCCAGTCTTAGTTCTGTGGTTTCTTGTTACTAGGTTTGAGCTTTAGACATCTTTTTGTTCTATTTTCCATTGCAGTCTCTTGACCAGTTTCTACAATTTAATCTTTCAACCTTTAAAAAATGTAATATATTAATTTCTAAGAGATCCCCAGTCTGTTATGGATAACTTTATGAGGATATATGTACATTTATCTATATAAAGGTTATTCATAAGGAGTTTATGTTTATTGCCAAATGTTTTCCTGTTGCTGTGGCATATGTAAAAAATTTTAAAAGCATAAATCATACTTGGTGATTGTAAGGTCATAATTAGAACATTTAAAAATAATTTAATGTTTGAATGTGTGTGTTGGGCTGGGAGAACAGCTTGAGAACTTTAGAATCTTCTGCTGGGTGATAACACCTTACCCAGTCTGTTGTTCAAAGTCATGAGGGCACTTCACCCTTCTGCCCGAAGGGTAGAAACCCCAGCTTGCCAGTGTTCTCATGTCAATTGGGTAAGAAGGCTGAGGGATCTTGGCTAGATTGAAAGAATCCTCTCAGGTGTGTCTGCAAACAGTTTCTCTTCAGGTTGAAGTCAATTGCCTGGCACTACAGAGGATATGGAAGGTCTAATTTACATGGTCAGACTGAACCAGCCCCATTAACCTACATTTCTGTGAGTAGTTAGGCTGCCAGTTCTTCAGCCTTTGCTGTGGTTCTTTAGGGGTATTCCAAGATGTATTTGGTACAGAGTAGTTCAGTTTTAGCTTAAAAAATTTTGCTGTCTTCTGTTGCTTATTGGTATTTTTTTTTTTTTTTAAGTTTTTGGTTTTTAGTAGTTTCAGAAAGGTGATGTTATGACTATTTTGTGTGTATTGGTGGTTGTGAAAGGTGTTGGGGAGACAGAGAAAGCAAGTCAAATATTAACCACTAAGAACACTCCTGTTACGTGGTGAAGAAAATTTACCAGCTGTTTACTGGTTTATTACAGCATCAACCTGTATGTATGGATGTTAAGTAGCATTGATTTTAATTTTGAGCTGGCCTGTCTTCGTAGAAGTACCAATCCCACTTTTAAGTAATGAGCTTTGTAGGTCGATTGTCCCTAATTCACATTTTGATACCTTTTGGCATACTGCTACCATTTACTTATTTAGGTACCTGGGATTGAACTCAGGGCTTCAGGTAGACCTCTACTGCTATCTTAGAATTCTTTCCACACTGGGTTGATAAATTCACTGTATTTGGTTGTGCCTGAGTTATTTTCCTCTTTAGATGTGGAACGTTATCCTGGTGGCATTTCACGATGGTAGTCTCAGTATTAACATCCAGTTGTTAGTCCTTTGCATTGTATAATTAGGAACCAGTTTAACCTGTATGTTTTTATTTGCTACTTGGAGGTGGAGCACCCCCTCCCCCCACCTTCTGGTACTTTGTTGTCAGTACTGGTAGGGGTTTGAAATTAAGGATTCTTTTAAGCCAGGACTGAACCCATGTTCACCATGCAGTCAGTATGTGTGTGTTCTGAAATTTAACCATTTTTTTTTGGTTTGGAGTCAGTTTAACTTGGATTGACACAATAGTGAAATAATAAAATAATAAAAATAGTGAAATTTATTAGGGTGCAGTTTCTTAGTTTACCAGTGTGCTAGCATATAAACGAAACCAGATTTTCTTAAGCTAGTTTTTACGAGTTTGAGAAGGGAACATTTTTGTTCAATCCTGGCCACAATTAAACTGTTAGGATTTAGCATCGGTTTGCCTAAAAATTTCCACAGGTAAAGGGATTCTAGTAATCGGTTGTGCAGTTTGAGTCTGTATATTCTATAATTAGCTGTCTTTTGGTTATAATCTGCAAAGTTAGGGTTGATTAAAAACTAATTGACATTCCAAAGAGGACTGTAGGGCATCCACATCTGAATCAAATCAATTGCTAGGGGTGCTACCTGGGATTCTGTGTTTCACATTCCCCAAGTGGATTAAGCTACACTTACATATTGAGAATCATTGCTTTAAGATGGTGAAAGTAAACTTGCTATGTTGTAAGGCATTTTGGCTTTTCCTTTCTGTGTAGAGGTAGGGTACGTTTCATAAGATTTACCCTAAGCGTTTAAATCAGGTGCTCAGTTTAGCATAAAGAAAATGTTGGCATTCTAATGAGTGTACAAGGTACCACACTTAGTAGTGTACCAAGTGGATGGAAGAAGAGGGTGGGGGATGGATTGTTAGG
This sequence comes from Petromus typicus, assembly GCA_004026965.1. Taxonomy (NCBI): domain Eukaryota; kingdom Metazoa; phylum Chordata; class Mammalia; order Rodentia; family Petromuridae; genus Petromus; species Petromus typicus. The sequence goes on from PVIR01002255.1 coordinate 47,396, forward strand.
GGCTGGGAACATGGTAAGTTGATTTTTATTATTTTTAAAGTTCTTTATAGGGAATGTGTTCCCCTTAATATCTTGTCCCAGTTCCCTTTTGATTTGCCCCTGATCTTACTCATTGCACTGTGAATTAGTAATCAACTCAGATTAATTTTATATTGTCCAACTTGGGCTTGTTTTTACTCTACTTTCTTTTAGATTCTCAAAAAGAGGGTAATGGTTCTTGGCAACCTCTTAAATGACTTTAGGTAAAGCAAAGAATGTGGGACTACAGGACAGTGTAATTTAGAAAAAGTAATAGGGTAATTACTAAATGTAAGTGAATTGCCCCTGTAAGGCAGCAAATTTGGGGTGGATTAGTCCTTAATGAAAGCATGTAAAATACCTTGAAAAATAGTTCTATGTTTAGAAAGAAAAAGAAGATGCTACTGAAGACTTCGATCCTAACCAGATGTTCTTGTCACAGCAGTCCATATGTTATTTTAAATTGTGGTGGGAGAAATTCTTTAAAGTCTTCAAGTAATTACAGGTAGGCACTAATTCATTGAACAATGATAATAGAAGTTACAGGGTTATATTTTAGGAAACGATATTGGGAAGAGACTACTTCAAGGTTAATTTGTATGCATTTTATTTTGTAATCAGATTGTATTCTGTTTGCACTGTAGAGTTTGAAGGCAAGGTTATTTTCCTAACTTTTAAAATTTTCTCAGAAAAAAAAGTATTGGAAGAAACCTAAGAGATCTGTTAATGCCAGTATCTAAATGTGACATTTAACATGTCATGGAAACTGCTTTGAATAAATACTTGAAAAAAAGGAATTAAATAATTGCGCTTTTTTTGTTGTTGTATGGATGGCTCTGGATTACATTGAAGTTAATCATTATAAAACACAGACTGATGAAATGGAACCCTTCAAAAAATTGAAAGATGGCTTTTTATTATAGTGTAGTTAAGAGATTAGCTAAGGCAGAAAATAAAATTTTGAAATGCTCAGAAGTTTGTTGTAAATTGCTCCTACCATTATTGATATATAAAGCATGCTACCACTAAACAATCAGTTTTATGTGTTAAGACCTATTAGCATGTCTTCTAAATACCTGGTTGACTTGATTTTAAATTACATGATGTTCTCTGTACCATTTAATGACATTATGCAAATTCCACTGGACCCAAATGTTTCCATTTCTAGAAGCCTACTAGGTCTTCATATGAAGTTGATAGTAGGCATTCATGGGATTTTAATTTTGACGATTTTCTTTTCTGAAAGGTATGTTCAAATGATAATGTAGTGCTTTTGTCTTAATTAAACTCTTACAGCACTCATGCATTTTTTGCACTGTCTGGTTTTGTTTTTTAACTTTTGGGTATCTTGAAATCCATAAGTCTTGTTTTTAGTTGAGAAGATAAGGCAACCACCATGTTTAAACATGACAAGAATTCTAAATGATGGGTTTCTTTTGAAAGTGAGTGCAATTGGTCAAATTGTATTTACAAGTTGAGTCACTGAATCTGATAGAATGGCAGTTCTAGCTTTTTATCGGAATATACATGAAGGATCTCGAGAGGAGGAAGATTTTGTATGAGTTGTTCAGTGTTTGACCTTAGCTGGGTTTGTGAAGTGTGGTGAGACTACTAAAAGTGTGAGAAAGCATTTACCATTTTATGTAGACTTGTTAGAGAGCTTTCAGAAGCTCATGATAAATTGGATATATAATAATGATGCTGTATTCAGTGATAATGTAAATACAGAAAAGTAATGGTATTGTTTCACTATTCCATGTACTACTTTCCCATTTGTTGAGATTTTTTTTCTTTTTTCTCTTCCCAGTACTGGGAACCAAACTCAGGACTTTGAGCTTGCCAGGCAGTCGCAGCACCACTGAGCTAAATCTTTTAGCCCATCTAGAACCTAAAGAAACATGGGCTAGGCAGTGCTGGCCTGCCAAGAGGGGTCTTTGTTATGTTGGAGCCTGGTGCAGTGTTGAGCAAATCTGCATCCCAACAAATGACCTCTTAAAACCAGCTTGTAATTTGCCTTTTGAATTCCACAGAATAATCAGACCAGAGTTAAATAATGGTTAAAAATCAGAGTTAGATAGTGGTTAATTGTAGGTTCTGCCTTAAGATCCTGTGAGGCCTTGTTCCTTTAGTGGATAACAGTGAACTTTAAAATGAAGCTAGTGTAAATAACCCTTTTCAGAATACTAAAATGTGTAGAAAGTATATTTTGCAGATTTTCAAATTTCTTGTTTAATATATTGAGCTACTTAGATGATGGAGCTCAATTGTCAGTAATATTGACACATTACATTTTTCAAACTAGGAAGTGGTTTACGCCAGTAATCCCAGCACTCAGGAGGCAGAGGCAGGATTGCTGTGAGTTGGAGGCTTGTCTGGGCTGTACATAGTGAGTCAGAGCCAGCCTGAACTACAAAGAGAATACCCTATCTCAAAAAAAAAAAAAAAAAAAAAAGACTTTACAAGCACACCTGTAGTCCTAGCACTTGGTAAGGCTGAGGTAGGAGGATTGGTGTGAGTTTGAGGCCATCCTGTTCTACGTAAACCCTGTACCAAAAAAAAATTTTTTTTTTTTTAAACTAAAACTGGGTAGTGATAGGTATGTGAAGTGACCTTAGGCTGATAGCAGTTTTCAGCCATATGAGATATACAGACTTGGAGGCTCTGTTCCAGAGGGAAGCAGAAATGGAAGGTGGGGAGCCACAGATTGTGAAGACCTCTTGGTGATTCTGATACTGAAGGTTTACATTTGTTGCTACTATGTTTAAAAGCTGTGGAAATAATGACTGACAGGGTACAGGTGGTAAGTGCCTGTTTGTACCAGGCAAGTAATACAGTGTAACAAGACTGGTAGGGAGGAGACAGCCGTCAATCATGAAGGGTTGGGGCCCCTTCTCAGCTTGTCTATTTACTCTTAGGGGTCTTCCAACTTTTGCTTATGTAGATCTGGGGTTCCTTGACTTCAACCTTCAAGAGCATTGATGAGCCCCGTGATTTCTTGTGATTCATTGCAAAGAACAAAAGGAAGTGTCAGAGTAGGCTAAGATGGCCCTGGGTTACAGGATAGCTCTGACCCTATTTACCGAGTTTGGAAGTCAGATAACCCATGAGTGTGTCCAGTAGAAAGCTGAAAAATGGGCATTCAGAAGAGAACCAAAGCTTGAGCTCAGCCACCAGCCATTTTGAGTGAATGAATGGCTGGATTATAAGACCTAGTCCATCCTGTAAGCCTTAGCAGCAAGTAGTGACTACATTTGTTGAACCCTTTCTTCTTGTTAGACCAGGAGACTAAGACAAGGGAAAGCTTGTTCTGTTATGTATAAAATGGAAATATGGTACGAGAACCTATCTCAGGAAGGTTGTGAGGATTAAATAAGGGTCCCCATACTTAATGGCAATTGGTGCATACATAGTAAGTGCTCAGTAACTTAATTATTTAGTGCCTTTACCTGTTGATATAACTTTGAGATCCAAGTCTTGCCCATTTATAACCTATGAAATTAGTGATTCAAGCCTGTGCTTCACATTTTCATTGAATGTATCTTCTGTATATGCTGCAAGGCCTTGGATTTTTGTTTGCGCTTGCTTCCAACTAAATGTAGGCTTTCCATAGGGTTAGCGCCATGCCTTACACTTACATGCATGAACATTACCCTGTTTTTCAAACATGTTTTTATCTATGATAGGTTAGAATGAATCCTATGTTTTGAAATTGGTTCAGAGTAGGTATCATTAAGTATTGACACATAAATGTATAAAAGTGAGAAATCTGAGATGCACTTCATATTTACTTCTGTGAAGGTGTATTCCGACAGCTTAGCACAAATACTAAGAAAACTTCTAAACAAATCCTTCCAGGCAGTTTCAATAGCTTATAAATTACGCTGAAAACTAAAAACTATTAAAACTGTGGGAAAACAAACGTGGGACTGACTCCTTTCCTGAGCCAGGTGATAGCTTGTCCTTGAAGCATGCTGGCTACAGAGCTCATTATTCACTTAGGCTTTTAGGTCTTCGTTCTGTAACGTGAAGCGAGTGGTTAGATTAAAGTCAGCATCTCGCTGGTTACAGGCTTGGGATCTGCAGTCTTCCTATGTCAGCCTCCCAAGTGCTGAGACGCTAGGTGTGCAGCACCATGGCTGGCTTCAGATTAAGTGAACTTTAAATTCCATTTTCCCATAGTAATTATGTTGTTATTCACAAGGCACAGAAATATTGTTTTATATAGAATTATAAATTACAGAGCTATAAGGAGGCAGACTTTACAGGGCTTCAAGTGTGGTACTGAAATACATGACAATTCCTTCCCTCACAGTACTCTTCAAATTCTGTTTTCTGTTCCCTAAAAACAGCCATCCAAACTGATGGCAAACAGTGGGGAGCTGGTATGTCTTGTGTGACCTGAGAGTAAGGGGTGATACTCTATATTCAAGTTAAATGGGTTTTGTATGACTACTACCACAGTCATTACTTAGTAAAATCAGCTGTATAGCTGTGTGACCCTGAATTTACCTTTAAACTTGGCTGTTTTCTCATCTGCATAAGAAAGGTAATTATATGAACAGCCACTCACCCGTATCCTTACATTACACCAAACAGTTCTTAGTGTCGCTGTAAAATTCAGCAAGCTACTCCTCTCTCATGACACTTAGTATATTGTATTAGAGTCAGCCTCCCCCGCCTTTTCCAGTTGTAAATTACAGAAACCCCAATGTTTCTAACTTTTCAAATTCTTTAAGAATATTTTTGTGGGGTGGGGGATTTAGCTCTTTGGTTCTGGTGCCTGCCTTGCAAGTGCACGTTCCTGAGTTTGATCCCCGGTAACCACATACAGCAATGCTGTGGCGACTCACTCCCATCAGCAGCTCATACCATATACCACAGTGCCAGGCGTGGTGGCTCACACCTGTAATCCCAGCACTCAGGAGGCAGAGGTAGGAGGATTGCTGTGAGTTTGAGTCTCGCCTGGCCTACATAGTGAGCTCAGGGCCAGCCTAAACTACAAAGTGAGACCTTGTCTCAAAAAAACCAAAAATTATTTATTATTATTATTATTATTATTATTTTTTTGGTGAGGACCAGAGATTTAGTTCAAGTGGTACTCTGCCTATCTCGCAAGTACAAGGGCACAAGTTCAATCCCAGTACTGCGAAAAAAAATAAAATTTGTGACTGAAAAAGTGATACTATGTTGGAGGAATAAGAAACTTAGCCACAGCCAGGGATGTAGCTCAGCAGCACCATGCCTGCCTGGAAAGAAACTTAGCTACCATCTAAAATGCTGGTATTTTATTATTTCCACAAAGTGAAGGAACAGAAATTAGGATCCCCTTTTCCTGATCAAAATTCTTCCATACTGAAGATGGAGTCTAATTTGTCCCACCATTGAGCTATATCCCCAGGCCTTTTAATTTTTTTTTTTTTTTTTTTGAGACAGGATCTTGCTTTGTAGTTGAGGCTGGCCCCGAACTCACTATGTAGCCCAGGCCAGCCTCAAACTCAGTAATCCTCTTGCTTCTGCCTCCCAAGGGCTAGGATTACAGGTGTGAGCCATCATGCCTGGCACTGGTGGTATGTGGTTACCGGAGATCAAACTTGGGACCTTGTGCTTGCCAGACAGACACTGGAACCACTGAGCTAAATCCCCAGCCCTGGGTCTTTTAATTTTTAATTTTGAGACAGTTTCCTCTCATTAAGTTGCCCAGACTGGCCTTGACTTTTTAACCCTCCTGCTGCCTCAGGCTCCTCAGTAGGTGGGATTATAGATGTGTGCCATCACACTTGACATTAAATAATTTTAAAAACTGACTTAAGATTGCAAGTTCCTACTTGGGAAATAGAACTAAGGACACTTTGTTAGTAACTGCAAAGGAAGGTTGTGTGCTATAATTACTAGAAGTTTTAGTTACTGAATGAGGTATATTTTTAAAATGACAAAGGCTATTAGGATGATAAGTAAAATACACTACTGTGATTTATGACAAATGATGAGGCTTGGTAGGTTCTGGATTCTTTTACAAGGATATGCCCCCATATAAAACCCAATAGCTTGGTTTTTCATTTCAGATGAAACTATGTAGGAGAAGTGAATATGTATTTCTAGACTCATGTTAAAATTCTCATGTTTGTAAGAGTATCTTAAGTTCCAGTTAATTTCTGATTAAGGAGGGTGACTGTTTAATCAATGGCATTAATGTTATCTTTTTGTATTAACAGTTAATACTTAGATAACATGTACTGTTTGGGAGACACACCCCAATTCTGCGTAGTGACTGAGTTCAGTAGAGGTGCAGCGGTGGTACAGGCTGAGAGACAGATGGTTTGGTAGAGCTGAGAGTGGAACTTCATCTTAGAAGTGAGCTGCAGAAGTAGTAAAGCAGAGGCAAAGAGCAAATGGTGTGAGAGAAATGGAAAAGCTGTGGCGACAACAGCCCAGGCTCACCAAGGGACACAGAAGTGCTTCTACTTTTATGCCGGTCCTCTTCCACTAGGAAATGACTTCCCAGGTGTTGACTACAGAACTCTTTCATCACCTGTAGCAATTTATTGGTACCCGTCAGAGATGGGAAAAGGGTCAGGGTGGTAGTACATTCATACTTAAAAGAATGATAATAATTGAAAGGAGAATTGCCATGGCGATAATTACAATCTTTTTGAAGTATTTCCACCATATCCTCCTAGGAATCTCTGTTGTGTTTTGGAATTCTCTGTCCTGAAATGAAACACACACACACAAATTCAGTGTTTTTTTTCCACTCTGGACTCATGGGCATCCTCATACTGAGGGGAATTATCTGAATTAGGAGATTTAGATTGATTTTGGCTAGTTCCAAAAATGTCTAAGTAAGACACAGCAGCTTTTTCAAAGAGAGGCACCAAGGGTCCAGGTACCTGTGTTCAGCTGCACTTCTATTAATTTTGTGATCCTGAACAAGCCACTAACTCTTTGTGCACCAGTTGCCTCCTCTTTACCTTCTTCCTGATTTTACATAAGGACCACAGCTACTTAAAATTGTACTTTAAAAAGTGGCCTTCTCATTTCAACTCACTGCTCTTTCAGATCTTTACATTCTAGACAAATAAAATTCACATCATGCTAGATAAAAGATAAATTCTGTGCAGAGAGAGGAGCTCCCTGTGGTAGAATTTCCAGCGCAGGCCAGTGCTGGCACAGCAGGTATCCAGTGATGGGTGAGTGTTGAGTGAATGAATAGATAAGCAAATGTACAACATGGGCCAAGAGACCCTTCTGTGCCATGGTGCAGACTGCGGAGCGACTGAGGCAGTGAGCCCAGTGCTTCAGCCCTCAGGACGAGGCCCCTAGTGTGATGATTCATACTTCCCATGAGTAACAAGAGCCAGGGCTTTGTTAAGTGCTTTATAATATAGGAAAGTTTCGTATCTTCACCTAGCTAATCCTAAACGAATAGGTCACTTTTGTTAACATTTAAAAAATGTTAAAATAGTTCCAGAAGCATTGGGAGAAGTAAGGAAACAAGACCATGCTAATGAGCTGTCACCTAGCTATCTATTTGCTTCCCACGTAGCCGTGATATCAATAAATCATCACTTGCTCCCGGTATGGACTTCTGCTGTGAAACCATTTGAAACGTATTTCAACGAGATCGGGTGCATTCGGGGTGGTATGGCCATAGATTGAAACATATTTCTGTGACCAGATCAGCTTCCTTCAATGTATGTGATGACTTTCCAAGAGCAAAGTCAGCATGCGTAAGACTCACACGGCCTGGCAACTCTCATGAGTGAGGAGTTATGGGCGCCAGGTTTGTATATCCCAAACCGTGCTACTTACTCCCAAGGACTTGGCACGTGGAAGCTAGGTGCCTGCCTGTACTGCTCAGGATGTTAAAATTTATTGAGTTCTTTAGACACAGGTATTACACAAAAGGTATGTATCTTTGCATAATAGCATGCATGCCTTATAGTAATCTTATTAATATTTCTGATTTAATGTTGAAGAAAATGAGGCTCAGAAAGGGTTGAATTATGTAAAGTTATGTAGCTGGTAGGTAATGGAGCTGGAATTTAAATTTAGAATTACATGATTGTACATTGCTTGGTTAGAATATTTTCAAGGTATAAACTGACTATCTTGGGTGATTTGTTTTTCATATATGTTTTCATATATATTTGTTTTTCATATATATACATATATATATTCAGATATATATATTTCAGATATATATATATATATATATATATATATATATATATTCCTCCCTTGTGCTACTCCTTCTTTCCCCTGAAACTCTCAGAGGTAACGACTTTCAGAGTTTTTGTTCCTTTGGTCTGTTGTGTCTGTTGCTGAATCTCTGTTACTTAGATGGAAGAATGGCCTCCAGCCCTCCAGCGGATATGGCAATATTTGGAGACTTATTTGATTGTCACAAATAGAGGGGGTGCTACCAGCATTGAGTGGAGAGAAGCTGGGGATGCTGCAAAGTCCTCCAGTGCACAAGACAGCCCCCTCCCTCAACAAATACCCCACCAAGATATTCTGAGGATCAGGACTGGGCCTACAACCTTTACCACACAGTGTATGGAATGGTTTCCCCAAAACTGCGTGTGTTCAGAGGTAGGCTTTCTGGGGAACTTTGGACTGTGGGGTGCTATCTGCTCAGTGGCCTACAGCTGAATGGGCTACTCAGGCGAGGCCTCGTGAAAGGATATATTAATGGGTTAATATATGAGTGGATGATCCATTCTGCCAATCTTTTGATTGGGGAATTGAGATGATTCACATTGAGACATACTACTCAGAGATACTAACCATTCTTTCATTGCAGTATTTTCCTGTTACTAATTCCTTTATTTTGCTCCCTTTCACTTAGCTGCTCATCGTACCAGATGTTTTCATTCTTCTTGGCTTATGAGCATTGTTGCCTTCATTGTGTCTTTGTAGGATATCCTTCAGAATTTTTTTTGTAATGCTGTTTTGGGTATTCATAAATTTCTTGAGGTGCTCTTTGTGATGGAAACACCTTATTTCTCTACTGATTTTGAAGGAAAGTTTTTTTTTCTGGATATATAAGTCAGAGTTGGAAGTTGTTATCTTTCAGGGCTTGAAATAGTGTCAGTTATGAGAATAATTGGTAATATCAAGCAAATCAGCTAAAGTAGTACTGTCCAAGACAAACAGATATTAACATACAATATATCCAATTGTATGTTACTCTCAACCCTAGAGTAGAAATCCACAGTTACAGTACAAACATCAATACAACCCAAGTACTGACTTACAGCTAATATGTACAAACTGTGACAATTATATCTCTGCTGGTGGTTGAAAATAATTCCACAGTAATTTTAAAGAGTTTTCTACCTATTGATATATTAACTAAGCTTGATGGTTATGCTGTTAAAGATATTGTATTGGGAATGAGAGAATACAAGAGGAGAAATGGGAAATCTTAAATTATATGAGGAGGAGAGAAGTGTACAAAGGGTCTTACTGGGTAGAAGAAGGATGCTTCTACACTTGCATACAGATAAGCTAAAAAACTAATGAGAAATAGAAGATTTAAAAAAGTGAGAACAAACAAAACTTATATGGGGGGTAAAAACAGAAAAAGTTGCAGGGAGCAAAATTAAAATAGAGAAGTGAAAAAATACAGAAATAAAAAGATAAAGAGGTAAAAATCAAGGAAGGACAAAGGAAATTCTGCAATTCCCAGTGAACTGATGCAGAAGAAAAGAAGAGAAAGCAAACCAAAACAAAACAAAACACAAGAGAAAATCCCTCAAACAATATACATACTCATGAAAACAAAAACAAAAATTAAAAAAACCCTAAAACCCAAAACAAAACAAACACAAACAGAAAGAAATATTTCTGTGATCTTGAATTGTGATTTTACCTTGGGATCTTCAACTTCGGGGCACTGTCCAACTCATGATGTGTCACTGGCCATGTAGAAGGAAGTCAGACCCCAGGTCTGTGCTGGATGTGCCAGCTGGCAGGCAGTAAGATAAAGGTGAGGGTGCTAGGGCAAATCCAGAACAATTAGGCTGAGCCTGGCCTCTGCCTATGGGGGCGGGGCTGGTATCCTTTAGCTCCAAGCCCTCAGAGGGTCTTTTTCCAGCCTGACTATGGCTCTGACCACCAGTGTCTCCAATGGCTGTCTCTCACCCAGCCACTGTGGGAACATAACACCAGGCATCCCAAGATGAACTCATCCATGGCTGTTCTGAGTCCTGGGTCCAAGCAATCAACCCCGCCCCAGAATGGTGTCTGGCCGGGCAGTTTTTCCAGGGGTATGCTAGGTGCTTGAACTGGTGCCACTCACCAGCTGTTGCCTGGAGAAGGACTCACTTGGGAGCAGAGTCCATTGATCTTTCTGCAGCTCATGGCACTGACTGCTCCATTCCACCACCATGTTTCCCTGAAGCCCTCTGGACTCCTCAACTTTTACTTTGGCTCTGTAGATGCACTCTGTCTTTCCCAAGAACCAAATAGCTTAGAACTGGGGAGAAAGTTCTTATTTCTCTTTTCTACCTTGGGTTCTTTTTCTTCATTTGCTCTGTAGGTTTAAATTTTCCTGCCAGATCCTTTCTGGTTCCTGGGAATCTACTTCTCTTTCTCTTTTTCTTTCCCAAGCTATTATTTTCCATGTCTAGATTTTGGATCTCAGAGAGGCTGAGTTGTTATTTACCACTATAATTTTTTTACAATTTTCCTGGAAGTCCCAGATCTTCTTTTCAATCACATTATTTTCACTAAATAGATTGTTATTATTTTTATTTTATGGTACTTGGAACCCTTGTGATGAGCTACATCCATGATCTTTTATTGTTTGTTTGTTTTAAGAGGAACAAGATCTTGCTAAATTGCCTAACTATCTTTGTTAGATAGTAACTTACAATCCTCCTGCTTCAGCCTCCCAGAGTGCTGGGACTGTAGGGATGGTTCAACATGAGTGGCTAATTATTTTTTCAATGACAGCAAATGGTTTTTGCTTTGTAAAGAAAACAAATTATTGAGCATTTAATTTTATTTTTACACTATTTTAATTTCTATTCTCCTGCATGTTTTACAATATATAGCATTATTATATAGCGAGATATATTTTTATATATATTTAACTTTATTTTTAAGATTATTTTATGAAGTACACATGATCAAAAAATCTATTGCCGTTGTCCTAGAAACAGTTTTGCAGAGATACAAGTATAGAGATAGGAGATGAGGGCGTGGCAAAGCTGGTTCGGGAAGTAGTTGTAAACTGTTAATTAAGTACAAGATCTCAGACACATGCACAGAACAGTTCCCCAAGCTCTGCACATGGACTTCTCACAAGTACTGGACAGGTCTTAATGGGATGACCTAGCCCTGAAGTCAGCCCGCGGTGTGGGATTCTCAGGACCCATATGTAGACATTCTTGTGGGTGTCCTTGAGATTTGGACAGTATAGAGGACACACCATGGCCAAGAAGAACTTGCTGGTGTGTCTTTCCTCAAGATAGCTTACTTTTCTTTCTCCGTAGTGTTATTTTCATCTTGCTTTTTCCTCTTTTGCTTGGCCCAAGTTCACTCTGTAGAGGAAATTTCTCCCTGACTCTTCACTTTTACTTTCTCAAATAAATTTAGTCACTGTTTTTTCACTCCTTTTGTTCAGTTCTTTGTTTGAGAGGAGAAGAACCCGGAATATAACTTCAGAGAGGGAGGCAAGCAGCCCCAGACCCGGTAACATTTGGGTGGCAGCCACTTTTAGAAGCAAGCCACCCTATAACATTTTTGGTGAACCAGCCAGGAGGAGTGTTCAGGAACCAAAGACAAAGTTAAGGCCCAAGCTGGGTAACATTCTTCGTTATTCTCTGAGAGGTTTTTTCCCTTTCCTAACTCACTCTGTCTCCTAAGTTGGGAATGTAGGGAACTATTCTCAAGACATGGAGGGACCTGGGTGCTTCTTTTCTAGCCATAAGGGAGTAGGAAAGGGAATGTAGGCTTCTGTTTTTCTTTTGAACCATTTGTGTTCATTCTGCAGACATGTCTTGTTGTCTGTGTGTTTGCTTAGTGTGTATTTTGCTAAATTAGCCTGATCTCCCTGTACCTTGGTTTCTAAATGGCTTTTTCTTGGTTTGTGTTTCGGTTGGGGGGGGTGCCACTGTGTTACCTTGTGCTGCCACGTAGCTAGCAGATATTACCTTGCTGAATGGCTAGCTGCCATTTTATCTTGTTGCACGACTAAATAACTTTTAGGTAGGTGTGTGTTACCAGCAGCCACTATCTTTATTTTTTTTCAATCTTTTTCCCTCCTTTAAAAAAATAACTGTCCGGGCCGGGGAGTTAGCTCAGTGGTTCCGGCGCCTGTCTTGCAAGCGCAAGGACCCGGGTTCGATTCCCCGGTAACCACATAACAATACTGGGTGTGGAGACCGACAACCAGCAGCAACCAGTACCACATACCACAGTGCCGGGCGTGGTGGCTCACACCTGTAATCCCAGCACTTGGGAGGCAGAGGCAGGAGGATTGTGATGTGAGTCTGAGGCTGAGCTCAGGGCCAGCCTGAACCACAAAGTGAGACCCTGTCTCAAAAAACCTAAAAAAACCAAAAACAAACAAACAAAAAAACTGTCCTTACAAGCTAAGCCTCTAATTTTAAATAGTATATGGCTTATCTTTCCACAGGAAGGAAAAATTGCATACTATCGCTCTAAGAGACCTATGCTGCTTTCCCTGCAAGCAGAGGACTGCAGCTGCAGACCTGAACTGATGTGGGTGCATATAACTAGGAGGATACAGGCCTGCACACAACACCAGAGAGGCTGCTTCTGTCCCAGCAGGGCAGGACCATCCTCCCCTGGCTAGGAGGGAGAAGTGAGAAAGTAGAAAAAAAGTGTTTGTTTTAAAATGTTCAAGGCTTTTGGCCAGACCCAAGAGCCAGCAACACTGCATTATGTGGGCCAAAAGGCTGCCTGAGGCCAGGTCACCTGGCTTTTGTAATTCCCTGTTTAAATACAGATAAGTTAAAGTGGGATGCCTGAATTAAACCTTTTTTAAAAATAATTAAAGCCAATTAAAGTAAATTTAAGTATATAAAAACAGCTATCCCTAGGGTATTTTTTTTTTCCTGTTAGAATCAGTGTAAGAGATATTTTTCCCATTTAATTTCTAGATACAAATTGAACCATGAAGGAGTCCAGTGAAGTGATTAAAAGAACGTTGCTTAGAAAAGTTCTGCCATTACCTCAAGGGACTTGGGACGAGGCTGGGATAGGGGGCTCAGCCCCTTTTCCCCTAGTGAGTTAATGGGTCCAGCGTGAAAGCTCGCAGGGGAGGAGCTTTCTCCTGTGCTGAATGATGCTGGCATCACTCTCCGCTTCTGGATCAAGACGTCTGTACAGGTTTTGTGAGGCCTCACACGGGGCACCCTCAGGTCTCCTTCTTATGCTTGGGATACTTCCTTCAGGAATGCAGGCCTACCTGTCTCCTCTCCATAGGTCCCAAGACAAGCAGAAGAAAATCTACTGGCTCTCGTGACCGCGTGGATTTCATCAACATTGCTGCTAGGCCGTATCCTGGATGAGTCGGGGAGGTGTGATGCTGACAACTCATCTATTATTGCAGTACAGTTTGGGTCCAGTATGAACTGGGAACTGGGATGGTACTTTCAATTATGAGAGTATTCTGCTTAAAACACACAATATGTAATGAGACGCCTTATGTTCAGGGTTTTGTGAGTCTATTAAAAAGAATGCTTAGACTTTATATAGATAAGTGTTTAAGAATGGCGTCCAACGTGGTGGCTCACGCCTGTAATCCCAGTCCTATGGAGGCAGAGGCAGGAGGATTGCTGTGAGTTCGAGGCTGGCCTGGGCTACATAGTGAGCTCAGGGCCAACCTGAACTACAAAGCAAGACTCTGTCTAAAAAAAAGTAAATGAAAATAAAAATAATTAAAAAATGGTGCCCAAGGAGGAAAAAGACATTTTGGATGATCATCCTGAGACATTTCCCCCTTGTCTCTCAGGGGAACGTGGATCCTTCTGATCTGTTTGATAATACTGAAAGTTCTCCTTGGCCTATTCTTTAAAGCCCCCAGGCCAGTAAATCACGTCCATCCCTTCCAAGTGACTCAGGAACTCCATTAGATCCTGGTGCGTCTGGGGAAGCCGGTGTTCCTCAGCCTCCTTATCATGCTTCTCAGATAGCTTTCAGCTGCACCGGTGGAACCCAAATTGGTGCTTCTTACTATATTCACAATTTATCCAGCCCCTAAGAAAAGTCCCAGGGGTGGGAGGAGGTACTGGAGTGCAGATCCTTGTGTGCAGATGTCCAACAGTAGGAGGAATGATGAGGCCAACTGTCAGAGGACCATAGTAAATTGCAGGTGGGTTTCAACTTTGACCCTTGCCTTTGACTTATCCTGCTGAGATATATAACTCGTATTGATCACTTGCTGTACCCCACGGAAAGACAATCCCACAAAAGGCTAGAACTCTGCAGATGAACAGTGTGCCTTGGAAAGGGAAGGAAACCATCCTGGAGAAGCTGCCCTCCCTTCAACGGAGCCACCTGGGACCATAATTCTCAGCATGAACTAGAAATGATAGTATACTAATGTAGGTCTATCTTCCAGGTAGGGAGAGACATTAATGGGACATCATTTCATTTGCCAGTTATCCCCAGATATATGATGTAAGTAAGCTACAAAACCTTCAGGGGGAGCCACCGACACCTACGGCCCAATTGCTGGACATGGTCTTTTCAGTGTTCAACAACTGGGACCCAGAGGAGAGACAAAAGAGAAAGATGAGGATTATGGCTGTTGCAGTTGCTTTAAACCCACTCAGGTCATCTCAGGAAACACCAAGGACAACCTAGGAAAGGATTCCTGTTTCAAGTGCAAGAAGACTGTCAACTGGGTATGAGGTTGTACCAAGCCTCTGCCTGGGCTAGGTTCCCTGTTAAAGGCAACTAACGTGCCTGACTCATGGCCCTGGAGGCTGACTGTCCCTGCTCCCAGAGAGGGGCCAGGCCAGCTGGATTCTCATTTCCTTCTCTGATGACTGCAGAGGCCCAAGGGAGCCTGCAGTGCGCCGTCCATGGACATCACCATCTCCTCTGAGGAAACCTGGATAAACTTAGTCATAGGGGTGAGCCAATTCGACTGCTTACTCTCAAAACTTCTTCACGTTTAAAATAAATCCTCCATCGTAAAGTAATTTAATGTGCTCAGGATGCACAGAATTCCTAACTAGTGCCTCTGAGACACACAGTAATTAAATATACATAATTCCTAATGTATCTGAATGAGGTAATATCGATTGTGGATTCTATAAATGCAATCGTAGAGCACTTTTTAGGAATCCTTTATACTTCACTGTTTGACTGAACAGCGTGGGCAATTAGGAGAGGACCTTTGAGCTGGGTTTTGATGGGTGCACAGAAACTTTCCAGAGCAAGAAAGAACTGGAAATACATTGGGACTTTCTGAGATTTATAGCAGTACGACTATGATCTCTGTGTAACATACCTGGCTATAGTCAGGAGGAAGCTCAGTGTGTTCAAGAGGTGGCTTCTACCCTGTGGCAATGAAAGGCCACCATGGAAGGGCGTCAAGACAACTATGTGTAATAATAGTCCTTAGTTTTTACCAGCTCACTCAGGAATGATGGTGGAGGATGACTGGAGTGAGACACTAAAGATAGCGAGGACAATTAAATCTGGGCATAACCACACTCAGACAGGAGATAAAAAGCTTGGATGGCAGAAGAGAGGTTTAAAAATGATTTAGCCAGTCTATAAAATAGTACGCAGCAACGAAAAGGGATGAAATATCGATACACACAATAGTGAGTGTGAATATGAAAACACTGCATTAAGTTGGAAGAAGTCAAATGAAGGGCAATGTACTTTATAGATTCCATTTATACAGAGTTCTAGAAAAAGCAAACCTATAGTGACAGAGGACAGATTAGTCGTTGGCTGGGGTCAGAGTCTGTGGGAGGGCTGTTAACTTCAAATGACATGAGATAGATTTTAGGAAGAAGCAACTTTTTCACACCTTGATGGGGTTTATATACTCTATAAAATTATCATGTTCTAAACTGCTACACTTAAAATAGGTGAATCTGAATATGTGTAACTTTTGCCTTAGTAAAAAAAAAAAAAAAACTAAATGAAAATGAGGTAAAGAAATCAAAAGATTTAGCAGACAGGATCCACATTGGCTGTGTTTCTAGAAAAGATATGGAAAAATAAAATTGAAAATGCTCTAAGGGAACTATCTGAACTGGTTTTTCAAACTATCTTCTGGTAAGATACTTTCTAAGACATGCAAAAGTTGATAGAATGATATAACAAACATCTAAACACTCCACATACAGTTTTTACAACTGTCAAAGATATGATATAATCTGAACCATAAAAATTTTAGTATAAATCTGTATTGAATGACTCTAAAAGATAATAATATCATTCCCACACTTAATAATTCCTGAATGTCATCTACTATTCAGCCAGAGCCAAATATCTAATTGTTTTACAAAGTTATACATTTTAATTTTTAGAGTTTGATCCAAAAATCCAAAGAAAGACCATGGACTGAAGTTGATGTATCTTTAAAGTCTATTTGTTTATATTTTCCCTTTCTTTTCTACTCTAGATATTTATTTGTTGAAAAATCTGCTTCTTAATATAAGGTCTTATTTTATAATGGAAATCATTACTTCCAAAGTACAGTGAGTTGTTTTGGGGAGTGTTATAATTATTCTTTTAACATGTTAGGTGCATTCCAAATATTATTTGATAAAACACAGATTGGTGACAAGAACATCTCACTGCCATCTCCCATACTTTTGCTTTGTGTAGTTTGACTCATGGCCACAGTCTTAGGATCGGAAGCACAGTTTAGATACCAACACAGATATGAATTACTTACAGTTGTTGAGGGATCATCTGTTCCATCAAGGAGAACATTTAATCTTGCTTCTTTTTCCAAAATCTTATCAATATTTTGCATCATATAATTTTTTATATCAGTCACTTGACTCCTCATGGAAATCATGCTGTTACCTTGATTTTTATTGTATTTCATCTATATAGAAGTGAAATATAATACTTTTAATTTTTATAAATGAAATTTATGATACTATATTGCACAAATTAGGACAAGAGAATCAACTCACATGAATAAGAAGGCAGCTAAAACTGCCCACTATATGAACCAAGGCAGCTTGTCCATCTCAAGCTTACATAAGGAAAGATGGAAATTGAGTCAGCAGAGGGAGTTTTAAAAAATTAAATGATTTATTTTTGAAAATAGACTCTTTTTAAAAGTAGTTTTAGGTCCACAGTAAAGCTGAGTGGACTGCACACAGGTTTCCAATCTACTCCTTTTTTTCCCATACATGCACAAGTACCATTATTATTTTCTTTCTCAAACTGGGATTTGAACCCACAGCTCTCACAGTGAGCTCTATTTCCAGCTCTTTTTTTCATTTATTTGTGAGAGGTTCTTTGTAAGTTACTAAGTTGCCCAAGCTGGACTCAAATTTTCCCCAGCCCCCCAAGTGCTGGGATTTTAGGCATGTGCCACTGTGCCTGGCTTGGTGTGGCATTCTGGGCAAAGATCTTTCTATGTAAATATAGTTGCATATGTGTGTCTACAAATATGTTGATTATGGAATTTTAATAATGAAAAATTATATATAATTTCAATATCAATCCATAGGGGAATGATTAAATCAATTATGACACTATACAGTGGTTTAAAATTGGTAATGCACACTAACAAAAAAGATCTAACAAGAAAGATCTCTATGATATATTCATACATTAAAAAATAAGCTACAGAATAATATAATTTATCTAACACAGTATAGCTTGGGTGCTTTGAAAAGCTTCTTTACACACATGAACTCATTTGCTACATAGCTACACTGCTGCATAAAGTGGCACTCTTGTCATCTTTTATTTTCTAAATAAACAAAGTGAAATGGAGAGAAATTAATAATTTGCCCAAGGCTGCACGGATGGAGGCAGAACAAAGACTCACACTCATGGTTGGGTGCAGCTGAGTGGAAGAACAGTTGCCTAATATGTGTGAGGTCCTGGGTTCAATCCTCAGCACTA
>PVIR01002255.1:65606-105941 GCA_004026965.1 Petromus typicus
AGCCTCAAACTCACATCACAATCCTCCTGCCTCTGCCTCCCGAGTGCTGGGATTACAGGCGTGAGCCACCACGCCCGGCACTGTGGTATGTGGTATTGGTTGCTGCTGGGGTGAGTCTCCACACCCAGTATTGTTATGTGGTTACCGGGGAATCGAACCCGGGTCCTTGCGCTTGCGAGACAGGCGCTGGAACCACTGATCTAACTCCCCGGCCCTCAGCACTATTTTTTTAAAAAGGAGGGGGAAAAAAAGATACTCAAAAAGTGCCATACTTGAAGACTTTACCCACTATATGAAGAATCCCAGTTTTCTCTATTTCAAAAGTATGCATAAATTTATGTTAGAGATACATTACAAATACAGACACTCCTCTCCCCCACAGTAATTCCAGAGATTAAATACAGTATTGTGCAGAGTGCTCACTTTGGGGGTTGTGATTCAGATTATAAAGAGATACTCATATTTCCTTAGTATAGTTTTGATTTACTTGACATTATTAGTGAGCAACAATTTTTTATATTTGTAACTTCTTGCTGAGAATCTCTATTCTTATTTCAGTTATTCAGATAACTATATTTACATAACTAATTTCAGAATAGCAATAGCAATATTAATACTAATCATATAGTTCTTCAAAATAGAAGCTTTAAATTTTTAGTTTATTTTTTGTTGTTCTAAGTAGGGTATAAACTCATAAGGAAATGCATTCAAATTATTGTGTAATAGCGTCACTGGAAGTAGATGTACTCAATCTTTTAAGTTTTTAACTTAATGTAGTTAGGTTCTTCTTTTTATTTTTCTTTTCAGTTTAAGAGATTGCTTTAAAACTAAAAATTTCATAATAATAAATACATATATAAAATGTATCAATTTCATAATTTTTTAAAGGATAGAGTTTTAATATGTAATTTAGGCTGACTTTGAAATTACAGCAATCCTCCTGCTTTAGCCTCCTGAGTACAGAGATTATAGGCTTGTGTCATCATACCAGTTCCACTGAAACATTTTAAAGTGTATAGTTCAATGGCATTAGTGCATTTACATTGTTTCACAACTATTGACCCATAGAACTTCATCTTCCCAAACCAAACCTCTATGCATACCAAACATTAACTACCATATTCCTTCTTTCCATTTCTCCAACCACTGTTCCACTTTCCATCTACTTTAGGTAGTCAAAGTGGAATTTACAGTCTTCTTTAGTGACCTCTTACTTCCACTTACGAGGGACAACTTTTAAAATTTCCTTTTTTTTTGGTGGGGGGTGGTACCATGGAATGAACTCACAACCTTGCACCTGTAAGGAAAGTGGCGGTGCCACTAAGCTAAATCCCTGGCTCTACTTAAAATTTCAGTTGCAATTATTACTATACAAATCCTTTACAGGGTTCCAAAGTCAAATTTGCAATTTCTTTCTCTCCCCGTCCCACCCCCAAGACCTAATCACGTAAGTCTTTCTGGTTTATTCTTATCCCACTCTTTTATTTTTAAACAATATACAAGCAGACACATACTATATTTGTATTCATTGTCTTTCTTAACGGTTGCATTTAAGAATGGTAAAAGAGTATACCATACACACCTTTCAGCAATGTACCATGAACACCATTCTTTACATAGGGATGGCACCCGTTCCTCCTTATAGCTTTCACTTATATGGGTTTGTCAGCTGAAACCCTAAGGACATTTTTCTTCATCTGATTCCAATATTAGTATGTGCCTCTAAAGCGAGCACAACACCGATAATATTTAGGACTACAATTTGAGATACTTACCATATATTGTCCTAAAACTTGTTGAAGGTCTGCAGCAACTACATTTGAAGGAAAAAACTGGCCTTGTGACATTAAAGGATTTATTGTAAAAGTATTGCTAACCTGGGGAAATGAATGGAAATGCATTAGCTGTATGGAAAATTTCAGCTGGAGAATCACAGAATCTGTATTCCTTTGAAGCAATGGCTGGCAGAAACTTAGTAAGATAAAAACTGCCCCAAACTGACCCCCTCTCTGCAGCTGTACAGGACAAAAACTCTTGGTGTAACTGTGAGCATTGGCATTATTGGTAGATTTAAGGACTGGAGGGCAAGAGCAGGCCCTTTCTCAATGGTGTTGTGTCTCCCTCTTTTTCCTAGCTTCAAAATCCACCTGACAGTAACAACAATGTAACCTAACTAAAGGCCATGGCTTTTTATCAAATCCTAGTTAAGGGACATTAAAAAAATCTCACAACAGAATTCTGAACTCTGTATTTAATGTATTTCTTAATAGCACTGGTAAATATAATGTACATAGCAGTTTTGTGTCACCTGGAAAAGGTGGTAGGTTGGAATGTTTTATTATAAGGGGCAGAGAGAAAACAAATCGGCATATATTCAGTTGAGTGACTGTTTAGCCTCTGAGCTCCAGAAATTGTCTTGGTGTAACTGAAAAGTGGATGAGACTACTTAGACGTGGTCGTCTTGGAACCCATCCACAGATGGGTACAGCTGGAGTTATGTCATGCAAGTTAGTACATTGAAGGGAAAATACATGTGTGATACATGAATTGGATAGGAGAGTAACTGGTAACTAGAGTTTAGCTAGATTTTCCATGAATGCCTGTATTACAATATTTATCTAGAATTATACATTTGCAAGTAAAACAGAAGAATTGGGTCATTTACTTTTAAATATAAAGAACCAACACAGAAATCACCAGAATAATGTTTTAGTTCTTGTCTCTCTCTAGAATGCCTTTCCTGGAATCTCCTTCTGCTGGTCGGAGACCAAACTTGGAACACTAGGGCAACAGGTGCTATTGTTGAGGTTAATTTCCCTTCAGAAATTTATCAGATTTCCTGAGTCTACAAAGTACACACACCTAAATGTTCCATTTAACATAGTTTATATTTGCCTGCAATTCTCAGTTATGTCATTCCCTAGACATAATTTGTCTTGCTTTAAAAATATTTCTTTTCATTTACTTCATAACTGATTTATGTATGCTGTCTTCAGAATACTGTTTTCAAACATTTTTATTACTTATAATCCCTTATATACAATTACTTACAAATTAAGATATGTGCTCTTAAAAATATATCGAGTATTAGGGTGGCTCAATTTATTTCTTAATTTTAAAAGCAAAATAAATATAAGGAAAGGATCTACTGCATCTGAGCAGGTGGTCTTTGAAGACCTTACTTTGAGTTGGGGAAAGTATGGAAGCACGAGATGGTGAAATGAAGAAACCTTGAAAGGTCATTCCTGGCTCAGCTATAAACGGGATGAGTGGCTACATTGGGTTAGTGACATGGTTACCAGGGAGCTGGACACGAGAGGCCTCATAGCCGCCATCGCTGACAAATCCTTCTGGTCATATAAACAGTTACTTACCTCTCTAAGAAATGCAGATGGTGTCACTATATCCAAGGCATTGTCTGTAGCACATAAGTAAGTGATTCCATCAATAAGGAGAGTGTGGTAGACATAGCTTTGAAAAGAATGCACATAATACATTTATTTATTTAATACATTCATTTGTTTGTTTTTATTCTTTTAGTTTCTTTTCTTTTAGATCAGGTCTCTGTAGCCCAGGCTGGCCTAAAACTCATGGTGATCCTCCTGCCTTGGGCTCCTGAATTCTGGGATAACAGTCATGAACTACCATGTCCAGCATATTTGTTCGAAAGAGTTTACGGAAAAATCAAATTCCAAGATTCAATCAAGATTTTTGACTAAATAGAAAACACTCAGTTCACTGACTGTTATTATCTTTACATTTTTAGGTGGGCACTTTATTTTGGCACTTCTTTTTATTTTGATAGATGAGAATTTAAAAGTTGTAAATTGTCAATCCCCAGTGTACTAGAGAACTTGATGAGTTGGGGAGAGGAGAATAAAACTCCTCCTAGTGAGCCTTTTCCTGGCTACTCTCATGGCTAGGTCTTTTCTTCTCAGAAGGGCCTCTATCCTTTCTCAGTGTCTCACACTTACCACATTAGTCTTCTTGCATGGTTAACTGACCTGGTCAGATGTCAAACTGGATGTGTATAAGAATGAGGAATCTCAGAAACAGGTAGAAAACATAGTCTCAGAGGTAGAAAATTTCAAATAAATCTTCATTTACATGAATACTATTTGCTAAACACATTTTATGATGATATGGACTGATACATATAATGTTGGGAAATATTTTTATTTGTAAATTTGGAAGGCTGCTGGATAAATAGTTGCTGATTCTACCACCTTCCTGAAAGTTATATATGATTTAAGATAAACTGATAATGTAAAAGAAGAGGAGAAGCATTTTAAATTTATGTTTACTTAGTATTTTATTCATAACATTCATAAGCTTATCTTTTTTGTTGTTTCTTTTTTTTGAGACAGGATCTCACTATAGTTCAGTCTGGCCTTGAATTTACTAGGTAGCCCAGCCTGGCCTTTTGACTGGTGAATTGAAATTGGGATGTTGCAAAGTTTAAGCCCAGCCTGGGCAACTTAGTAAGAGCCTGCTCTTGGTGGTAGTTGTTGTTGGTAGTTCTCTATCATACTGCATAAAGCTATACATTTGTTTGATGTGTTTTCTTCCCTGTTTTTGTTCTGAAATGTTTCACTGAGTTTTCAGGCTAGCCTTGAACCCCTAAGTTCATAAGATCTTCATGCCTCAGCTTCCCTAGGAGATGGGACTATAGGTGGGTACCGCTGCACTAGCTTTGATGTGGTTCTACTTTAGTCAAAAAGGTTAAAACAATCCCATTCGTAAAAAAAAAAAAAAAAAAGAAGGGTCTAAAACTAACAGAAGCTCCCTTTTCCCTCACCTGTTTCTTTAGTAGCAAATGTTTTCAGGAGCGGTTGCTGGCATTACAGGTGTGAGCTACCACACCCAGCATTGTGATATGTGGTACCAGGGATCAAACTTGGGACCTTGCACTTTCCAGGCATACAATGGAACCACTGAGCTAAATCTCTGGCTCTATTAAAGATAATTTTGAAGGAGAAGCTTTCCTTTTAATTAATGGAATAATGGATATACCTAAAAATGGAGAATGGATAACAGAACACTTTCAGACTTTCCACCTAATTACAGAGTTAGAGATTCAATTAATATCTTCTATGTCACCTTCCTCAGTTTCATTCTTCTCCCCTTTGCAGAGAGATGATGACTATCTTGAGTGAGGTGTTTGTCATTTTCTATCTATGATTTTACACTTTTACATATAGAAGTTCTTCTTTCTGTGGACTTAATGAATAGTATGTGCAGCTAATATTTTTCTGAACAATAGAATTAATAGCAAGGAACTGTTAAAAAAGGAAATGTTAAAAAAAGTTGACTTGTATTAGAACATACCTTCCCATTTGTACTGTGGTCTTTGGTTTGGCTTTAAGAAGCACTAGGTTGAGCACTTTTGTTGCTGCTTCCTAAAAATAAATAACCAAAATTTACTTTGTAGACGACTGTAGTGTCTATTATTTCCTAAATTTACCAATGTTCTTTCTCTTTTTTTATGGTACTAGGGATTGAACTCAAGACCTTATGCTTAGGAGTCAGGCACAGTATCACTGAGCTAAATCCTTGGACCCCCATGTTCTAGTTTGTTTTTTTAAAGCAAAGCTTTCTCCTTGGAGAACTATTCATGATATATAGTAAGAGGGGAAGCAGTCACAAAATGTTCATATAACTTTAAGGGAAAATATTACGATCAAATACATATATATATTCTCTGAATACTCATAAGAAGTGTACAAATACAGGCTGAATTAGATGATCTTATTTTTTATAATCAAATTTTACATAGGGTTTTGTGTTAGTTGCTTTTTGATTGCTGAGCTAAAATATCTGGCACTCACAAATTAAAGAAAAGTTTATTTCAGCTCATAGTTAGTAGAGGTTTCAGTCTATAGTTATCTGGCTCCAAGTCAGAGTGGGATGAAATGGGGGCACTGCAGGGAAGAAACTGTCCATGGCAAAGCAGAATGCAGCAAGCAACAAGCAGCAGCAAGTCCGTCTTCCCTCTTTCCATTTATATTCTACTCAGCCCCAGGGTGGAGCTTCCATTTTCCACACTCAGATTATGCTAATTCAAATCTGAGGACTAATCTGTATCAAACAAATTTAATTCCAATATGACATTCTCTAGATCAAGCAAACTCCTAAAAGCTTCATCTATAATAAGCTCGTGAGGCTTTGGGGGAACATCTAGATATAACTCATACCTCTGGATCTCCAAAGACTCATGCATATACCTTTAAATAAAATTATCTAGTCCATCTCTCAGAGTTGTCAAAATCCTAACAGTTTCAGCACTGCTGAAACAAGACATTAAAGGCAAACTCTTAGGTGTGAGCTCCTACACAAAGGTATAGAAAGTTAAACACTTGTAACACCCAATGGCACAAGATAAATATTACTATTCTAAAAGGTACAAACAGGGGACTAGGAAAGAATGGGACACAAGTAAGACCAAAATCCAGCAGGGCAAACATAAAGTCTCATACTTCCATGTCCAGTATCCAGGGTAATCTGTGGCAAGATGTGAACTCCAAAGGGTATGGGTGGCTTCCTTTCTGTGGCATTGTGGGTGGTTGAAGTTCTCATGACTTTTCTCTTGGGCCAGGTTCACTCGCTCCTTGCAGCTCTCCTCAGATGGTCCACATTCCCAGCTTCACTAATCTTCTGGGGTCTTGACTGCACTTTGGCTTCACAAACACAGCCTCACATATTGTCCTCTCAAGGGGATGATGTTGGGCCTCCCAGGCCTTGTTTGAAATCTGGATGGGAGTCCTCCTGATCCCACAACTCTTGCATTCTATATGTAACTAAAGCCAGCATTATGTGGATGATACCAAGGTCTGCCTCCAGCTCGAGCATTAGCCACATTTCCTTCTGTTTTGGCTGTAGGGGTCCAGTGCCTGCACTGCCAAGAAATGTGAACCTAATCCCGAGGAACAAATTCTCTAGACGACCACCATTCTGGAACATGGTGCTCAGGAGCTCTCTTTTCAAAAAAGTCTTTCACCTTGGAAATTTTGAGGCTGCAAAGGGTAGGGTTCTGCTGGTTCTTATGATGTCCTCAGGCCATTTTTCTATAGTCTTGTAACTTCTCAGCAATCAAGTTATCCCCTGCTACATTTTTGCAGTCTACAAATTTACCAGAGTTTCCTTTCTGGCCAAACTTAAAAACATTTAAAATCATTCTGCTGGGCTCTTTTCTCTTTATTCTAAACATAGATCTGGTGAAGATCCCAATAGTATCCCTGCCACTGCTTCAACATTAGACTGCCCTGAAATTTCTTCTACAGATTAATTAATCCTCTTATCATAATCTCTGGTTCAGGTAAAGTTCTGGACAAGAGCAAGATACAGACAAATTTTCTGCCAAAGCGTAACATACATGGTCAGGAGTCATACAGCCAAAGCAGTCCTTGCTCCTAATTGAAACCTTTGGAGTTTGGTCTTTCCTGGCAAAATTTCTAACAGCATTCTGGTCTTTTGAGCCTTGATCAGAATCTCCCATCTAGTTCAGTTTGTAGTACTCCAGGCTGCCTCTTCAGCTGGAGCCTCCAAACCTTTCGAATTCTTCCCACAGCCAGTCCCAAAGGCTCCTGAATCTCATAACCAGGTAACATCACAGCAATTACCTCACTCCTGGTACTAAAATCCGTTAGTTACTTTCCTCCTTGCTGAGGCCAAACATTTGACATTCACAAATTGAAGAATGAAAGGTTTATTTTAACCTTCAGTTTGTAGAGGTTTCAGTCCATAGTCGGCTGGCTCCATGGCATGGTGGCACAGCAGACAGGCATCACATAGGAGGCACTGTCCACAGAAAAGTAGGAAGCAGCAAGCAACATTTATATTTCTCCTTTTATATTTCATCCAGGCTCCAGGCCTAATGATTGGTGCCACCCATACCCAGAACTATGCTAATTCCAATCAGTGGACTAATTTAGTACTACACACTCTTAATCCCAATATCAAACCCTGTAGATCTAGCCAGTTTTGAAAAGTCCCACCTATGTGTGCATATCTGGAATATTTAGATATAAACCATAACAGACTGCAAGACTGGGAAGCACCTACTAGAGTACAAATAAAATATTAATAAATTAAAGATATTTAGCTCTTATTTGTTGAACTTAGTAACTCTTACCAATCTACTTGAAGATAAAAATATTTATTCACTATTATTCACTTAGATTTTTAAAAAAAAATTGCCAAGAACGCTTATTGTTTGAAGAAAATTTGCAAAAGACAAAATATCCAGAATACTTTAAATATAGAGCATTATATAGAATCCTATTGATTTACTTTAGAAGCATGAAAAGAATCTGAAAGTTACCTAAGATGCCTTGAACAGGCACACTTTTAATTAATATTTCCATTTTCATGAAGTGAGGCTTAAAATAGAAACTTTTATGAAAGGGTAAAGCTTAGCAATGGTAGAGAGTAAAACCTAAAACTCTCAGCATTGCCTAAAAATTTAAGATGGGATTTTTTTGGGAAATGATTTCCTAAGAAACTTGAAAAAATAAAGGGGCACATAAGATTCTTGTGACTTTCAGGCCCTAGCTTCTGCCAAGTGTCTCTTGGAAATATAAACAATAAGATATCATTGAAATAGAACAAATCACAACATGGGACAGTACAATACAGATCAAAATGGGCTCAAGTTGTATTTTTCGGATTTATGTGCTGGAGACCCAGTGACTTCCCTGTCTTGTCTTCTTGGGAGGATAAAGAGTGGTCATATGAATGGGTACTGGGGGATCCAGGGGTCCCTTCTATATGCTCTTATTATTTATTCTGACAAGGCAAGCAAAAACAAAACCACTCATAAAAGGTAAGAAAAGAAGGGGAAAAAGTGATCTGAAGAATGGGCACAGGCCAGTTAAAGCAGGAAAAGAACTACATCCTGCCTAGTGCAAAGCAGGCTGGTGAAAAGTCTCACAGTGGTCATGATCTTACTGGCTGCCACCTTTTGTGCCCTCATTTTTTTTTTACAGTTTTTGAGACAGGGTCTCACTTTGTAGTTCAGGCTGGTCCTGAACTCAGCAGTCCTCTTGCCTCTGTCTCCTGAGTGCTGGGATTACAGGTGGGAGCCACCACGCCCAGCACTGTGGTATGTGGTGCTGATTGCTGATGGGCATGGGTCACCACACCTGGCAATGTATATGGTACCAGGGATTGAACCTGGGACCTTGTGCTTGCAAAGGAGGCACCAGAGCCACTGAGCTAAATCCCCAGGCTTATACACCAATTCTGACATCAGATCTAGGCCATCCTGTCCAAAACTTGATCTTGTGCTAAACGAATTGAAGACAGGATTCTCCATTTGATGTCAGGTGCCCGGCTCAGAAGCTATGCTGTCCATGTGTCCTGGACATGAGTGACAGGTCATACCTGCTTGCACCTCCAGTTTGCCATGCCCTAATATCCTGCCTCAGGCAGATGACCTGTAGGATCCTGTCCAAGATTCAGTAACAGAGGTGACTGGACATTATGTTAATCATGTTTGGTACTCATTTTCTTTCAAAATCATGTAAATTTTGTGATGGTTCTAGGTGTCATATGAAACCATGGCACAGTGCTGTCCTTCCTTCCAACTTGAATTATTTCTTAAAGTTCTTTGCCATCCTCTTTCTCCTTCTTGGTTGGCTCTTTGCACAGCAGACATTCCAGACCTTTGATCTCCTTTGTGGACTGCCCATTCCTTCCAATTTCTTCACTTTCAATGTGCTTCACAAAGAGGCCAATCGCTTCTGAAAGTCTTCAACTTCACTTTTCCATCATTCCTAAAGGTTTGTTAAGAACCTGCTATTATTATGCATTGTAGGCTGGGAAGGCAGAGATGAAGATGGTCTCTCTCTTAAAGTTCAATGGCAGAGAGTAAAGTAAAATTTTTCAATTCAGCCTGCAAAGTAGTTTAGTAGAGAGATGTCATTTGAACAAGGAGAAAGCTACCAGGAGGAATTGAGAAGTCTTAAAGCATAGAAGAGGTTATACTGCCCCCAAGTGGGGCCATGGTTCAGAAAAAGACGGATTTAAGGTACTCCCAGGAGACAGGATTGACAGAAGAGGGTAATGAATGAACAGATAGATGTGAAGGTGATGAAGAAAGAAAAACTGAGGATGAATCCCAGGATCCAGCTTAGATGACTCAGTAGAGCTATTCCACAAGATCTAAAACATGCAAGAGAGTGTCTGGTAGGAAAGAATTTATTTCTGGACATAATGTTTGAACTTTTCCTATTAGATGATCCAATTTTGGAAGCTGATTAGGCAGTAACCACAGGAAAGATGTCATGGGTATAAACAAGTGTGTTAGTCCTCAAAGAGGATTACAGTTAGAACCCCACAGAACGCAGCATGAAGGGACTGTCAAATCTTAAGATTATCTTCTGCCCACTTTTCTGTCCTCATCTCTGAGCTCTACACGGTATGACTTTGGTCTCGCCACCTTGAGCTCTTGGGGATTCCCAAACACCCCACGCTGTCTTCTCTACACAGTTCTCATTCTCCTGCCAGGTTACGACTAATTCTTATAAGCCAGGCACCCGCATTTGTGGGTCTAATCACCTCCACTCTAGGTAGTAGGAAGCTCCCCTTTCTCCAAGTACTTCTTCAGAGCTGACTTGTATCGATACACTTTGTACACTCTAGAACAACTATAGGGACATAAAGGGACGAGGAGTTCCAGGGACAAGGTCAGGCTTATCTGTACCCTTCACATTCTTTGGGATTTTGCAAATACATGTTCACTAAATGGGCGCTGAATTGCAGGTCATTATTCTGTGAATCTTAAGGTCTATGTAGATAGACCTATGTACAAATCACTGTCAAATAGGGTACATGCAGTACCAGATCTAACCCCTGGGGGCGCAGGTGTAACTCCTGCCTGGGAGCCTCTGCTTCTCGAGGTGCGCGACCTCACGTGGGAGGGCGGGACTTCTTGTGGGTTGGGCGGGGCCTCTCGTGGGTTGGGCGGGGCCTCTCGCAGGGCGCGCCCCTCGCCCCCGAGCCGGTTCCGGTTGCCCAGCGGCCCCGCGTCCTGAGGGAAAGGTTGGGCGGGCGCTACTCTCGAGGAGCGCAGTTCTCGCAGGCGCAGGCGCGGACTCGCAGGTACCTGATAGGAGCCGCCGGTCAAGGCCAGCTCCGCTAGGACCGCTCGACCATTAGCTATGCAGCTGTAAGTGATCGTCATAGCTGGCGGACCAGTGAAGGAAAGGATCCGGCCGGTTTTAACCGCCCGCCTCAACTTTGGGGCGGGGCTCCGGGCGGAGGTGGCTTCTGCGCAGGCGCGAGGAGAGGTTGATTGGCAGCAGGGGGCGGGGCCACTCGTGGGCCGTGCTGAGCCTGTGAACCGGATCCGTAAAATTCTGTGAAGGCGCTTTTCCTTCTAAGGGTTTAGTTGGTGCTGATTCGTTCACGATGTAGGCCACGTGAAACGCCCACGTTGGCGTAAAGTAAAATTTCTTCATTTGCCCATTCAAGCATTGGCAGAATATTATGTGGAGAACCTTGGGCTCCTGGGTGTACAACGTTGAGGCCCTGACTGAGCAGCTCCCGGGCCGTCGCGGTTCCTGGCGCGCGCAGGCCGGACTCGCGCTCTGAGGGGCGGGTGGACGGGCCGGTCCGTGAAGGACCCGTGGGCTTGGGAACGGGGGAAGGCAGGATGGCAGAGAAAAGGTGTGTGGGACCGAGGGGAGCAGAGGAGAGAGGCAGCGGTGGTGGAGTGGCCTTTGTCGCACGGTGGGTGTGTGAACAAGACTGCGAAAGCACAACCCTAAGGTAGCTTGTGTAATTTCAACAGCAAAGTGTTGTGGCCCAGGGGAAGGGGGACGGCCTTTGAACTTAGTTTAGGGCACTGGCGTTTGCTCTGTGCCTTTTATGTAGCTCAGCGTTTCTCAGTTTCCTTACCTACTTAAATGGAAACCATTGTCAAATTTAAATGAAGCAGTTATGCAAAATATGTATGAAAAATACATAGGGTAGATAGGCTGTTGCAGTCTTGATTGTGGTAAGTACATAAATAAGAACTGGTTACTTGCTCTCAATGCTGTATGCTTAAAGGAAAGTTAAGTCATCATTCAGTTTACTCAGTTCGGTTCAAGCAAGTTTGACAAGGCAATAGCGAAATTGATCTAGATTGTAGTTCCTGAAGAAAATGCCGTGTTGAATCATGTATCTGTTGTAGAGAACAAATCTTGAATTGATATCAGTTTAGAAGTACCTCTGTGTAACAGGTAAAGTGACTGGATTAAAAGCACTTGGTCCCATTACTTCTATGTGGGAAAATACGTTAATTTTGAGGTGATTCCTTGGCGATATTTCATATTTACAGTAAAACTAAGCTCGGAAAACTTTGCCACATTGTAACACTCTTCTGTTAACAGAGGAATCAAAAGTGAAGTAAAGACATCCAGAGCCATAGTAAAATTATTTTTTAATTAAAATTATTAAAGTTAACTACAATTATATATTAAGCAAACATCTCATCTTTGGAGAGGTGTATGTGAGGCCTCTCAATGTCGCTGTACAGTATTAAGACAATCCTATGAAACAGATGTGTTGGATTCATTTTGCATATTCAGGCCTCAGGGAAGACCAATACAACTTTATCTTTCTTCTGAGCTTTCTCTTCTCTCTGCTCAGCTTCAGCAGTCATTTCAAACCTTTAATTTTCTCCTGCAGTTGTGTATTATTCCACCTCGTTTTGCTTTCTTATCTTCATGCCTGCTATATTCCACCTGATAAGTATTGTGTCCTGTGGTCCCTATCAGGTTTCTTAAGATCAACTCAGGATTTCTGTGCTTCCTTCTTTCACCACAAGGTGGCGCGCGCGCGCGCGCGCGCGCGCGCGTGTGTGTGTGTGTGTGTGTGTGTGTGTGTGTGTGCTGAATACTGATCATCTTTGTGACATGGCATCTGCTGCTGTTTTCCGCCTGTTCTAGCCATCAGCTCACACCTTCCACCTCAGTGGTGCTGTAAGTTTTCTCTCAGTTTTGTGGCTTTGATGGGGGAAAATATTTTCTGCAGCTTCACAGGTCCTTCTGAGGCTGTGGGAGTCTCACACTGTGCTGCTACCTCTTCTGTCATGCTATTTCACTGTGCTGTTATGTGGGGAGTGGCTCTTGGACCTTACTTTACAGGAAACAAACCCCAAGGTCCTGTTTCCTGGGTGTCTTCTCGTCACTACATTGCATATCCCATCTCTCAGGACTTGGTGACCAGTCACAGTGCTTCCTCTGTCTTTGCCTCCCCTCCAGCATGTTGTTGTAACAACAGGCATATCCTCTATTTCTATCATTTCATAAAGAATCACTTCCAGTAGTCAGCTTATAGCTATATGTTCTTTTTATTCATTTAACATTAGTGAATACATACACATTTTTAATGTAATCTGTGTTTTTCTTTTCAGTGCTGAGGGTTGGACTCAGGGCCTTGTTTTGAAAAGTAATATGTTGAAAAATGGGTGTACTTTGACATTGTAATGTTACGTGAAATAAATCAGAAAAGCTTAAATATCACGTGGTTTCTCTTATATAAGAATTCCCCAAAAGAAACTCAAAGTGTAAATAACTTAAAGTGCAAAGTGAATGATGGAGGATAGAAATTCAGGAAGATAAATTTTTTGTGGATGGGAAAGGGATCTAGAGATGAAGGGCAAGGGAGACAGGGGAGTACAAGAAGAAGTAATAAGATTTAAGATATGTTACATGTACGACCAATTCCCTATAATGAATGTATCACTATGTACTGCAAACATGTACCAATAAAAATTCTTAAAGTTTCCTTTGATTATCATATGTACTTCAGATATTTTTCTCTTATTTTATCACTTGATTTTCCATGGTTTTTTTAAGGTGTTATTTTCTTTCAGATATACTTGTTTCTTTTCTATTCAAAAACTTGAATTTTTGGACTTCAGTTTCATGTTAGGCATAGAATTTGTGTTTAAAAATATTCCTTGATTTTTCTTTGATTATTTTGTTTGTTTCAGTGCTTAACTCATGCACCCACTTGGAATTTGGTTTTGTCCCTCTTTGAGGTAAGAATTTGTGTCTTCCTAAATCACAGCACTGACTGAATACTGAATACTTTTCTCCGCTAATTTGAAATGCCACTATTAGCTGAGATTAAATTCTTCTGTATGTTTTGTAAGTTGTACTTTAAAAGTTGATTTGTATGCCTATATGTGTGCTAATGTCACAGTGATTTGATGAATATAGTTCCTATTGCTTTATTGAACAAATTGGAGAGAAAATATACAATATTCCTTCTTTCCAGCTAGGAACATGGTTTAACTATTTTTCATATTGTCTTCCTATAAAAGTTCTGCAGGTCTTTTTATAAAGGCTTGACAAATTGTTGTGTTGATTCCGGGGTATTTTGGTTACTCTTGTTACTGTAATTTGTTCTTCATTATACTTTCAAACAGGAATTTTTTCCTGTTACATTTCCAGACTAGTTGTTTCTGGCACATGGAGAATCTGTTTGCTATATTGAATTTATTTGCATATAGCCTTTGCTCTATTATCTTGAAATGTTTCCGAGGCCACTGGGCTTCCCATGGAGCACATGACCTGGTACCTGCTGTCGACAGTCATATTCTGCTGCTGTGCTACACTTAATACTCTGTGGAGGGAGCCTCGAGTAACATGGTAGGTGGAGCCTGGATGATGATTCAGGTTAGTGGAATGGTGAGATATGAAAGGAGCTTTGGAGTCAGGTACACCTGGACTTGAATCTTCACTCCCACTTTCTAGCCACTTAACCTCGGCATTGCTACACTTTACTATATAAAGCATATTTTGATTGACCCCAGTGAGTGTTTGCAGTTGAATGGTTGCTGTGTTATTTATGATTTCATGTGTTCATATAACTGTGTCTATCCAGTGCAGTGCACACACATTTATGAAAGCATGCTCTGGCCTGTGTGTGCTCTCTTTATACATTCAGTGAACATACGTGAATCTGCACTTAGAGCACTTTTACAGAAATGTCCAGAGTTCTTCTTTTGCAAAACATGTTCTGTGTCAGTTGCTAGCTTGTAAGTTTCTTGTGAACAGAGACCAAGGATAAGCCTGTGTTGCCCTTACCCACATTACACAAAGGCAGGAAAGAGTTGGAAATCAGTGTATATTCTGAATGGATCTTATGGGGATGTTTCATAGAAGACATATATTAATTGGTTGGTTCTTCTGTGCGGGAGGAATTAAGATGCAAGTAAGTGGGGATTTAGATAACCAGTCTATGAAATTCAGCCATGGAACACTTTAAAATGACACTGTTCTCTTAGATCTTCTCCGGCTTCCAGTCCTTTTAAGGTAAGAGGAGAGGTGAAGGAAGGCATTTCAGAATTTTAGATGGGGCTTTTTGAAACCCTTAGTGTCCAACCCTTTATCCCAACAAGACTTTTATCCTACCCTTCCTACCTCATCCCCACAATTGAGAGTAGCTTCAATGGCAAGCTTCTACTATTACTGAGAATGCTGATATATTGGGCGTACTGGAGGAGGAGAGAAGATGATTGTAAACTCATTTAGGTAGTTGTATTTCATGGAATGAAATACAGTAATCTATTTTTCTTTCCTTTCCTGCCTCTGCTTTTGTTGTTGACCCAGAAGAGGTCCACTTCTCATCTTTACTGGGAAGGGTAGTGAAATCAAAGAGAGGGGCAAGAAGTGCTGGAGGCCACACAATGTAGGTGTTAGTTACACTGCTGTTAACTTGAAATCTTGTGGCAGAACCAGCAGAGGGAGCACTGAGCACAGTTTTGAACCGGAGAGCAACCTAGCAGCAAGTAATCAGTAAGTCCACTCAGGGGTTTTACCAGGAAGGAAATGAGACCTGAGAACAAGGTCCATCTCTCCTCGTCATTCCTCTGCTGTCTTCTGTAACTCATTCAGGCTCAGACAGGCATTTTGTTCCCAACTCTGCAGCTTTCCCCAGCCCTTCCCTTTCTTGTGGTCTGTCACTCAAGAAGACTCTGAAATGCCATCTTGTTCTCTCTGCTGCTTTCTCTTTGGGTCAGTTACTGCACTCAGGTTCCGGGAGTTATCACTGTGAGAGTCCTAGAAGACAAACAGGAACCCAGGAAACTCATTCACTATCCGCACTGGGTTTTGTGGACCTAAAGGGAGGAGAGAAGGTTGAGGTTTGTTCTGTGCATGATTCATTAAAGACGCACATAAGAAGTGGGATTTCTCGACAGTGGAAAAAAGCCACTTCCTATGCTATTGTCCTGAATTAGCAGCATCACAGCAGCGCCAGAACCACATGTGGTCTGTTTCTGACACATAGAAGATAATACAGGCAGCTTTTTCTGCAGAATACTAGGATGTTAAACGATATTATATGAGAATATAGTTTATTGTCAAATAAATGTGCAGAAACTCTGGATCCAAAGAACAGAGCAAGTTTCTCGCCTGTGGGAGTTCTTAGATTTTCAAGTAGGCAAATTAATGCAGTTTGTGAATCTCTTAGAAAAGGATATGATGGAGCTGAGGATTTAACTCAGTGGTTCCAGTGTCTGCTTTACAAGCGCAAGGACCTGAGTTCGATTCCCAGTCACCACATACCACAGTGCTGGGCGTGGTGATTCATGCCCATCAGCAATCAGTACCACACACCATAATGCCAGGTGTGGTGGCTCATGCCTGTAAACCCAGCTCTTGGGAGGCAGGGGCAGGAGGATTGCTGTGAGTTCAAGGCTCACCGGGGCTACATAGTGAGCTCAGGGCCAGCCTGAACTACAAATTGAGACACTGTCTCCAAAAAAAAAAAAAAAAAAGGATATGATATGTAGGCTTTCTTAGACTTATGTGTACTAAACCATTTAAGTAGATGACAACTTACAGTACAGGGTTTTGTGAATTTTATCTATATATCTATCTATATATAGATATATATATATGCACATATATATTTAAATATTTATTGGTACATTACGAATACACATCATCATTGCATTCAGCATTGAGAGTTTGTACCAGAATATGTGAATTATATTTTGGAAAGTGCTGAAATAGATTTCAGTAGTGTTTATAGTCATAGACAACTTTTTTTCCTGTACAGAAATTGAATGCAGGACCTTGCCCTTGCCAGACAAACACAGTACCTCTGAGCCACATCTCAGCCTGAGGGTCATAGTTAATTCATTCATACAGTACAGTGAATTCATACTATCCAATGACAATGTTTGTTCAGGTCTTCTCTCGTTTTCCAGTCCCTTTGAGGGAGGTAGTAATGATTTGTGGTGTGGGGAAGGAAGGCATGTCAGAGTCTTGAATGGTGCTTTCTGAAATCCTTTGTGTTCCTCACAACTCCTTCCTCCACCAAGATTTTGATCCCATTCTTACTGTCTCATTGCTGTATTTGTAGATCTCTGGAATAGCAAGCAACCTCTATTCCTGGCAGTGATGTTACCTTCTAAGTGTATTGGAGGAGAGAAAACAGTTATAAGCCATTGTCCCACAGGTTGAAATTAACATGTTTTGCTTGTGGTCAGTGTTTTTCATCATCTTCCACAACTCCAGTACACCCCTGACTTTAACCTTCTTTGTACTTTGGCTACCACTATCGGCAGTTTAGTCTGCTTACTTACCTGAAATCACAGCATGCCAGTTATAAGGTGGAAGCTTGGGGCCGGCGAGTTAGCTCAGTGGTTCCAGTGCTTGTCTTGGAAGTGCAAAGACACGGGTTCAATCCCCGGTAACCACATACCATACTGGGTGTGGAGACCCATGCCCAGCAGCAACCAGTACCACATTTCAGGGCCGGACGTGGTGGCTCATGCCTGTAATCCCAGCACTTGGGAGGCAGAGGCAGGAGGATTGCTGTGATGTGAGTTGGAGGCTGAGCTCAGGGCCAGCCTGAACCACAAAGCGAGACCCTGTCTCAAAAAACCTAAAAAAAAAAAAAAAAAAGGTGAAAGCTTTTGGTTATATAATTTTACATTCTCCTAATCATTCCCACCTCCACTTCAGTCTTCCTTCCTTCAGAGATCTGTAGTAATTTGCGAATCTGTACTACTCATTTTTTTCATAAATGGTTTCAGTCATTAATTGCATTCAGCCATTTTTTTTTTTTTTAATACTGGGGATCAAACTCAAGCCCTTGTTGGTCCAAGGTAGGCACAGTACCTTTTGAGCTAATCCCTGGCTCTTAGCCAATTCTTTGTTAACAATTTTGTGGAGTTTCAAAATTTATAAGTTGATTTGGAATGTAGAGCACGTTTCTCTGCAGAAATATGGTAGGTGAGTAAAGATACATTTGCAATAAAAATAGAAAACAATCTCTAGTAATTAAAATAAATCAGTAACTCTAGTGATTAAAGAAAACAGGGAATCAATATGACTGAGTTAGCTTACTCTCATTTATCTTGGTGCTCGTATTTAAGGAAGAGCAGGTTTAATTAAAAGAGGACAAAGAGTTGTTAGAAATTAGTGCATATTCTGAATGGGTCTTCTGGGTGTTTATTGAAGATACCAGTCTTCTTTATGTCTTCATTATTTCACAATTCCTAGCCTTCCTTCCCCTGGTTATGAACTCAGGCTACTACTGCTTTTGTACTTATCCATTATTTGGATTATTTTGACTTAAAAATGTTTGTGGGAACATTTTAATCCAAAAAAGAGGAAAAATGTAGGATGGCTTTATCTTATTTTATTTTTTCAGTTTTTGAGACAGTCTTGTTTTGTAGGTCAGGCTGGCCCTGAACTCACTGTGTAGCCCAAGCTGGCCCCAAACTCTCAGCAATCCTCCTGTCTCTTTCTTTGAAGTTCTGGGATTACAGGCGTGAGCTACCGTGCCCAGCGTTGTGGTATATGGTACTGGGGATCAAACTCAGGACCTTGCACTTGCCAGGCAGACTCCAGAACCACTAAGCTACATCCTTGGCCCAGGATGACTTTATTTTAAAGGCCATTAGGAAGCATAGTAATCAATATAGACTAGTACTGGCGTAAGGAGAGACTTTTCCGTATAAAGAATTGAAGGTCCAGACACCAACCCTCCAAAGTATAATCCATAGGGTATATAGTAAACTAGCTTTTAATGAGGCTGCCAACATCACCCAATAGGGAAAGAATAGCTCCCTAAAAATGGTGCTGGAACAGCTGGAGAGCTACATGCAAAAGTTGGCTTTTACCTTCCACCCTTAAAAGCCACCATCCCAAACCATCTTAGAAGAAAACATAGTTGATAAATCTTTATGATGTTGGATTTTTCAAAGAATTCTTAGATACAGTGCCAAGAACAGAAATAACAAAGATAAGTTGGACTTTATTGAAATTAAAAACATTTTTCTTTCAAAGGATACCAGCAAGAAACTGTAAAGATAGGTTAGGGATGTAGTTTGGTGTAGAGTGCTTGCTTCACAGTGTGCAGGGTTCATTCTGTAGTGTTTATTTTGGGGGAAGGAGCTGAAATGGCAGCCTCACAAAATGGGAGAAATATTGGAATTTTTCAATTATATATTTGATAAGGGAATTGCACCTGGAACTTATGAAACCTTGAAACTCAATAATAAAAGGACTAACATCCCACTAAAAAAAATGGATAAGGCTCTAAATGGGACTCATGGCAAGGAATACATATATAAATGCCTAATAAGCAGAAGAAAAGATGTTCAAACATTATTAGTCACAGAGAAACAGAAATGAAAACCACAGTGAGATCCACTTCACACTCACTGGGATGGCTTGAATAAAAAGTCAGGTGATAATAAGTGTTGTGAGGACACAGATAAATCAGAGCCCTTGTACACTGTTAGTAGGGATATAAAATAGTGCAGCTACCTAGAAAGTAGTCTGGCAGCTCCTCATATGATTAAATAGGGTTGCTGTAATAACCCAGGAATTCTGTATGTACAAGGGAGGATCAAAATATACATTGAGTGCTTAATTTAAAAATATTTATTACAGTGAAAGACACATTGCTATTAATCGCCCTCAAAATATTCCTCCTTGCTTTGAACACACTCATCATTCTTTTAAAACAATTCTTTATTGGTACATATTTTCAGTGCATAATGATTACATTCATTATGGGGAGTTGGTCCATGTCATAACACATCTTAATTCTTTTTATGTTCCTTTTCTGTCCCCTCCCTCCATCTGCTGGTCTCCTATTCAGTCATTCGTACAACTTCCTGCAGCAGTTCTCAAGTTGTGTTTCGTGCTTTTACAAGATGTAATTAAGCGAAAAAAAAGTCCAGTGAATGAGTGCTGGTGGTGAGTACCATTCAGAACAACGCAAAGCTCCTAAAAGATAGATAC
Source organism: Petromus typicus (assembly GCA_004026965.1). Lineage (NCBI taxonomy): Eukaryota > Metazoa > Chordata > Mammalia > Rodentia > Petromuridae > Petromus > Petromus typicus. The sequence continues at coordinate 85,868 of PVIR01002255.1, forward strand.
TGTGAATTGATTCAGAAGATTGGGATAGCCACTACAGCACAGCTAAAGATAATTATGGAAGAAGACTTACAGAACTGCTTCAGAAAGTGGCAAGAATGATATGTTCAAAGCAAGGAAGACTATTTTGAGGGCAGTTAATAGCAATGTGCCTGTTACTACAATCAGTTTTTAAAATTTAGGCATTTACTGTCTTAATCATACCTTGTATACCCAGTAAATGAATACGTCCATTTTTTTTTTTTTTTTTTTTTTGTACTAGGGATTGGACCTAGGCTTTTGCACATGCTAGACAAGTGCTCTACCACTGAGTTCCATCACTACTCCTCCAATTAATTTTTTTTGAGACAAAGTTTCACTTTGTAGTTTAGGCTGGCCCTGAGCTCAGCCTCAAACTCACAGCAGTCCTCCTGCCTCTGCCTCCCCAGTGCTGGGATTACAGGCGTGAGCCACCACGCCTGGCACTGTGGTATGTGGTTCTGATTGCTGGTGGGCATGAGTCGCCATGCCTGCCACTATTGCATGTGGTTACCAGGGACTTAATCTGGACCCTTGCACTTCTAAGGCAGTCGCCAGAACCACTGAGCTAAATCCCTGGCCCATTAATTTTTTTTTTTTTCAACCTCCATCAAGATATTTTATCGAAATGTTTCTCTGATATAGTGGTCAGAATCTTCCAGAAACAAGAGCAGTAGAGAAGTACAATCACAGCTACTGCAGCTTAAGAACTTTTAGTCCTAAACCTGAGTTAAGCAAGGCAAAGTAACTTCCTCCAAACTAAACGGGCCTCCAGTACGTCCTTCTGGTGGAGCTTCCAGAGACAGATACATAAGCCATTGTGGCTGTGGCTGGGTTAGTTATACATGAAGAGCTTGATGCCCATCCAGGTCCAGAGGTGGAAGAACACATACTCTGGTATGTTGATGGGCAAGAGCAGGCTGTAAAAGCAGATGCTGTCTGTGCTGGTGTAGCTGTGCGGGAAGTCGTAATCCACAGAGGCAGAGTATAAGAGTCCCGCTAAGGAGACCGAGCGGGACAAGAACAGTCAGTGTTGGCAGAATCAGAAGCATTCTTCTTTCCTACTCACTACCCACCAGTGTTTTAAATTGTATACGGAATTAAGAAAACTTCATTGTTTTAAGTGATTTAGTGCTGCTGTTTCTTCATGCTTCTTATTTTGATATGTTGTTCGAACTGCTTGCGTTAACATATTAGGAATCCTATCAATAATCAGATAAGCTATTCCCAACTCTTCATTAATCAATTCATTTGTTGATGCTTCATGTCAGAGTGGCTTCTTGGAGAGTGGGCACACCAGAAACTTCAGCAGTGCCTGGTCAAAGGTGTGGGCCGACTCCTCTGCGCTCTCTCTGCGACCTGCCAAGGGCCACGAGCCTATTGAGTACAGGCACCTCTGCAAGACCCACTGAGGGCAGCAGGGACAGCGACCCCTGCAGTGCTGAGGCGACTCGTCTGCACACCGTGCCCAGCATGATCCGTGGCCCTGCCAATTAATTTTAAACCAGCATATTTTTAGTATCCCCCAAATGGAAACAGCTTAAATCTATGAGCTGGTGAATGGATAAACAAAACATAGTGGAGAACTATTCAACTATAAAAGAACAAGAAATAACATGAGTGAATTTGAAAGCACTAAGTGAGAGGAGCCAGTTACAAATGCCTACACATTGTATGATTTTTATTTGTACGGAATTCGAAAGTTAGGAGATACACAGTGTGGTAGTTAAGCTTCATGTGTCAACTGATTGGCTTGGGAGTCACCCAGGGAATTAGTAAAGCACACTTCTGGACATGTTTGAGTGAGTTATGCAGGTGTGGCCTTGGGTCTGGATCTTTTCCCTTGCCCCGCCCTTTCTGGCAGTATTCCTGTGCTCTGCTTTCCTGGCCACCATGCATTAAACAGCTTTGCTGTGCTACACCCTTCTGTCGTATTTCTCTCGAAACCCACTGACCATGTACTGAGTCCCCTGAAACTAAGCTGAATTAAAACTCTCTTTTAAGTTATGGGTATCAGCTATTGTGTCTCAGTGATGGGAAAAGCTGACTAGTACATACGGAGAGAGAAAGTAGAATGGTTGTTAAACCACTTAAATCTGCTACTAAATTTCAGATGTAAATTTGAGGGTTTTCTTTAACTTTTCTATGTCTCAGTTCATTATCCTTAAAATTAAATATTGATGTGGAGTCAATACAGTATATCAACAAACTTACTATACACAAGATCTTAGCATTAATAGTAGAATGGTTGTTCAGGGCTGGGGAAGAGACCAAGAACATTATAATGAAAGAATTTGGGATTTTTTTTTTTAGACAGGATCTTGCTTTGTAGTTCAGGTTGGTCCTGAACTCACTGTGTAGCCCAGGCTAGCCTCAAACTCACAGCAATCATTCTGCCTCTGCCTCCTGAGTGCTGGGATTATAGGCGTGAACCACCATGCCCAGCATTGTGGTATGTGGTACTGGAGATCAAACTCGGGACCTTGCAATTGCCAGGCAGATACTGGAACCACTGAGCAAAATCCCCTGCTCCTAGGATGCCTTTTTGAGATGAAGAAAATGTAAAATTGATGATGATGATTACTGCATATATCTGTTACCATTGAACTGTATATTTTAAATGGGTGAATTGTATGATCAAGCATTATATCTCAATAAAGCTGTTTTTTTTTAAAAAAAAAAACTCAGGTGTATATTGTAATCTATTTTAATCTAGAAGCGAAGCAAACAAAACCCAACATAACCCAAAGGAAGGAAGGAAGAAAAAAAGGAAAGAAAGAAAGAAAGAAGTAGAGTTAGTGTAATGAAACAGGATAAAAAACGAGAAAATAAACAAAAGTAAATATTTGCTCTTTGAAAAGACCAACAAAATGAATGAAAAATCAATCAACACAAGAGTATAATTATTTTAATGGTGGTGAAAATGGACTTGAGACTTAAATCTGCTACTAAATTTCAGATGTAAATTTGAGGGTTTTCTTTAACTTTTCTATGTCTCAGTTCATTATCCTTAAAATTAAATATTGATGTGGAGTCAATACAGTATATCAACAAACTTACTATACACAAGATCTTAGCATTAATACATGTAATTCTTATTGTATTGATATGAATTATTTTGTGTTGAAAATGGCTGTAAACCAATTTAGCCATTTTCAGTGCACAGGTTCTTTTAGTAAATTTCTCTCTGATAATTAGAGGTGAATGGAAGCTATATCTCCACTGCCATAACTGTGTTAACGTGGAGGTATTTTATGATGAAAGCAAACATCAGATCAAATTCTGCCTCAAGTACATACATTTATTGTCTAGCAAGTAAACAGAGTTACACAGTCCTGTGCCACTTCCTGTAAGTTCAGTTATGTCTTCATTCATTGTCTCTTTAGGTGCCTAAACAGTCACTTGCATGAAAGACTCCCTTTGAAGGCTAGTGTAACACTACTGTACATGCGTGATCAGCTAGTCTTGGGTGGGGCAGTCAAATTCTTCGTTTAGATATAGGTAGAGGGCTTGTAGGATTGAATGTGCTTTTTAACACTCAAGGTGTTAAACTGTTAGTCATTTCGAATCCATGCCCCGTTCATTGAAGGGCAGGAGTGTATGTAATTTGTTAGGAAAATGCACATTGTGAACACCACTCATTTTACCAATGAAATATTACATTAACCTTCCTTTATCAGCTGCCTATTGCCACTAGGATGCTACATAATAAACTCTCAGAATGCCTAAAGGGAGTAAGAAAATTAGCGCTCAAGGGCTTATGTTCAGTGGAGGGCCTGTGTTTGCCTACATATTGGGTTTTAATTTGCTGATTGCCTCTGGGGCTACTAGGTAGATTTGGTTTCTTCCCCGTGAGCCTCTCGTCTTCCAGAAGTCTACCTAAGGCATATTCTCATGGGGAAAACGGCAGAAAGGTTCAAGCTTTCCATCACTGAGACAAAATACCTGATGTACAGAAGAAGGATCTAATTTGGTTCATGATTGCAGAGATTTTCATTCATGATTAGCTGGCTGCAAGGCAGAAACATCCTGGTAAATGGACATGGCAAAAGAAAGCTGCTCACCTCATGGTGGCTGAAAACAGAGAGATGGAAAGACCTGGAGAGGAAGGGACAATGGGCTGGATATAGTCTCTGTATTCACACCCTCTGATCTCAGATACACCCCGAAGTATGCTTTTCTAATTTCTTAGGCATCTATTTATCCAGTACAGTTGATAGTCTAGGTCAGTAGTGGTGAGCCTATGGCACATGTACCACAGCCAGCTGTTCATTATCACTGAAAGCTCTGAAAGGTTCCCCATCAGTGCTGTGGGTTAGCCATCACACAGTCATCTGCTGGTATCAGATCTGATAGCTTCCCATTGGCTAGAATAAATCACATTACAGCTAGAGTCAAAAGGATGAAGCAAACATGTTCTTGAGAGTGTAGAGCACTGATGTCCTCACTGATGATGCTCGCTGTAGCCTGGCTTGTTTTTTTTTAAAGAAGGCATAGAACCATAAACACACAAGATAAGAACAATGGAAACTACTTTGCTTTTATTATTCTAGGCCTGTACTTGTGAATGAGACCTTGGCATGATTTCACATATCAGAAAATGGCTTGAGCATTTTATGCTGGTCATTGGTGTCCATGGAGGAAATATTTACTTGCACATTTTGTGATAAGCAGTGTCAGTTCTGTTCAGATGCTGTTGTTTAAATGACACTAGAAAGTGATTCTATCATATGGCTTTGGGAGTGTTACACTTTCAAGTAGTGACTCCTGCTGGAACTCTTTTAACTGGCCTAAAATGAATAATCCTTCACTAACCTCTGAAGTTGGAGAAAAGAATCACAATATTGTATCATATAAATTACTTTTTGCATTGTCCACTTGGTGGTAGAGTTGTTTTTAAAAAGCAGTGTGGAGAGTAATGAGCCAAGAAAAATAGAACCTGAATTCATAGGTATGAGAAAAATGCAGCATATTTTTAAATAAGTATTACTCTAAACAGTATCATTACTTTTATTAAAGTATAAAAGATAACATAACCAAAGGTAAGTCTGTTCATATAATAGTGTTTATTTGTAAGGGAGGTTGATAATTCTATTTCTCAACAAATCAGATGAAGTTACTAGTTAGTGTTCCTTGTTAAGAGATTTAGTCACTGAAGATTTAAAACGGCCTTAATTTGAGTGACTCTCAGTACCTTCTAATCCCCTTCCTCTTTTAAATTTAGAAAAGTCCTCATATGATGTAATACTTCTCTAACGTGTCACATGAGTTCTTCCTACTTCAATTGTGGTCTGTTGACCAGAAGCGGTGGTGTCACTTGAGAACCTGTTAAAAAAGATGTAGAATCTTGGCTCTCAGCCCAGACTCCCCAATCAGTGCAGTCTAACAAGGGTGGTCCCCAGGTGCCAGTTTCATTGTTCTCTTCTAGTAAAGCCATGGTTGATGAGGAACAAAGGGAAAGAGAAAAGAGACTGGATCCATCCCTTAGGTGTCCCTGGATTCTGAAATATCAGTTATTTTCTGGAAATCATATTGGAATGCTCATTCGTGCTTCAGTGCTGGAGATGCTGTGCAAGATGCCATTTTGGGTTCTTTCGGATTCTAAAAGAAAGCAGATTAGGTCACTTTTTCAATAACTCATTAGTCAGTCATTATAATACAAGAATTTCTGTTTAGCTCAGCCAGTAACTGGTTTTGTGACAGTGGCAGGACATTAACTTCGTAGCCCTTAGCTTCTTTGTCTGAAGAAATGCAGTTGGCTGGGCAGGCTCATCCTTTTCAACTTTTCTGATGGCACTATGGTTGTAGGTATGGGCAGGACTGATATTAGGGGTGGTAAACGCAGGTGTCCTGGACCCATCTAGGCTGGCATCTGTTTTGAGTAGTTAGGGCCAGTGTCTACTTGTCGCTGAGTAGCTTGAATTCCCTCCGTCCCTGTGTCCCTTCTTTACGTCCTTCTTTCCTTTTTCCCTCCCTTCTTTTTAAATGTATGATAACAGGCATCCATCCAATTGCTATATTTAGATTCAGTCACATGTGTGTTATCTACCAATAGATACTGCATGGCAAAAATTCTATCCTTTTAAACTGTATGATTAAAAGTTTAGTAATTTGACTTTTTTTGTGGTGCGGGGGTTAAACTCAGAACCTCATGCATGCTAGACAACCACTGTAGCACTGATCTGTACCTGTATTTTAAAAAGTTTAGATATGTCACTCAAATTACGCAAGAAGATAGTTTTTTAAAAAGAGGTCTTAAAAATGAAATGCAAATAAGACTTCCCTTATGTGGGCACATTGTGGTTTTTGGTACTGATTACTGGTGGGCATGAGTCACCACGCCCGGCATTGTTATATGTGGTTACCAGGGGTTGAACCCGAGACTTTGCGCTTGCAAGGCAGGCACCAGAACTACTGAGATAAATCCACAGCCCTGCAGATAGTCCTTTCAAATGAAGACTTTGACTTTACACGTGACTTGAGACTAAAAAACTTGACTAACAAATCATGACAAAACACCATGTGTTTATTGAGAATTTGTTTAAAACTTTCAAACAATACAGAAATAGTGGACCTACCTCTAACCACACATTTTATAGTAACCATAATTAGCAGAATGTGTGATTTCAGGTCATTCTTGGACACAGGTGCTGCAGGGTAACCTACTCTGTACACTGGGTGACCTTTGGAGGCATCTCCTAGGATCTAAGATCAGCTGCAGATTCAGGAAGTTTCACTGGATTGTCTCAGAATACCTGTGGTGTGTAAAGAGCCTGGTGATCCTGACCTATAATATAAAGGAGTCAAGCCTTGCCAAAGAGCTTGTTGTGGTTTGGATAAGTGTCCCTGTACTGTGCTACTGAAGGGGGTGGACACTTTCTCTTAGTGGGAGGAAGTAGGTCAATGTGTTATGTACTATGAAGGGTTGTTGGGACCCTGGCCTCTTCCTTTCTCACTGCTTCCTGCTCACCACGAGGTGATTGGGCCTTCACCATGCATTCCTACCATGATATACTGTTTCACCACATGCCCAATGCTCTGGGCAAGAGAGCATGGGCTAAAGCCTCTGAAACTGTGAGTCAGAATTACACTTCTCCCATATTAAGGTACTTTTCTTAGGGATTCTGTCAAGTTTGGAGAGCTGGCCAACACAAAGATAGCAGGTGACTTTGAAGTGTAGCAAAAATTATATATAGTGAAGATTGTATGTAGCAAAGATTTTTTTTGTCAAGCTAGTGCTCTTTTTTGTAATTAATGATTTTTAAAATTTAAAATTATTTAAAAAATGTTGATACATATCATATAGATGTAACAAATGCCTTTTTAAAATATTACCTTCATGATCTGAACAAAATGTAATGATTTGGGGTGGGGATTTAGCTCAGTGGTTCTGATGTCTGCCTGGCAAGTGCAACGTCCCAAGCTCGATTCCCGATACCACATATCACAATGCTGGGGGTGGTGTTTCATGCCTGTAATCTCAGCACTTAGAAGGGAGAGACAGGAGGATTGCTGTGAGTTTGAGGTTGCCTGGGCTGCATAGTGAATTAGAGCCAGTTTGAAGTACAAACTGAAACCCTGTCTCAAAACAAAAACAAAAACAAACCCCAAAAACAAAACTGAAAAAAAAGTAATGATTTTCCATGCTCTATTATTTCACTAAAGATAATATTAATAATACTTGACCATTGCTTTATATATTCCTTTAAAGCACTTTGATATCATTTGACCCTAAGGAGGCTGACTTAAGTTATAGACTTAAATGAGGTTATACTTTTCTTAGAGATGGGTAGATGGAGGCTAAGAAAGGTTCATTGATATGCTTAAGATTGCATAGTGGTAGAACTTGAACTAAAACATTTCGACTTGTGTTTTTTCCTATCTGTACACACAATATTTCCCAGCAATTGTTTTTACTAAATGATAATTTGGGTACAATTTTTGATAGCTGGCTTATGCTTCTACAGCCTTTGCTGTGACTGCACAACTTTCTTCTTTTGGAAACAAGGCAACACTTTAGAACTATTAATGTAACTCAGCAAATTAGCTGTGGCCTGATGAGGGTGCTGTTATTCAATGCATGCTTTGGAATTGATGCTCAATCTAGTTAATAATAATACAAATTACTTAAGGAAAATAGCATGAGAGTTTATATTTGGTAGAAAATAGAATGTTTCAGTTTATTCTTGTTCAAAAAGTGCCTGTATAAAAACTAGGATCTTTTCTTTGTCTTTGTCTGAATACACTACAGTATAGACTTAAGTCTATATTGTAGTGTGAATTTATAACAATAAAGAGTCTTCCAAATGTGAGATTGACTTAGCTCAAACTCTGAAAGGAGGCTGCGGGATTGATAAGTGAGCCTAGATATGTCCAGTGCTGACGGGATGGTTAGTGGCCAGTGTAACTTTTAACTCTAGCTCTCTTCCCCCAGCTCAGTCTTAGAAGCCCAGTTTTCACTTAAATGAGATTCCTTCCATGTACCCTCACTACTGAAGGTAGTTTTCTGGATTTACATTTGCGCAGTTAGATTTATTGATGAAAAAGTTGGCCTTTTTGTATCTTTGCTGCCCATTTATGGATTGATATGGGTTATACTTTCCTGGTTGAAGTCCTTTGGCTAACTACCATCATCTGTGCACATAATAATACCTTAATTTATTAAAGAAAGTTATACTTTGGAACATTTGTTGGCTTAAACTAAACAGTGTCAGGTAGATATAAAAATGTTAAACATCCCAATGACAATCTGTGAAATTGAAAATGTAATTAAAAACCCACCACCAAGAAAAACCCTGGTCCTGATGGTTTTACTGCTGAATTCTACATAACTTTTAAAGAAGAGTTAATGCAATTACTGCTCAAACTTCAATGAAGTTATAAAGCAAGCAATATTCCTGAATATATTCCTGGAAGCAACCATTACCTTGATTCCAAAAGCAGAGAAAGACCCAACCAAAAAAGAGAACTACAGTCCAAAATCCCTAATGAACATAGGTGGGAAAATCTTCAATAAGATACTGGTAACCAGAAAACAAAGAGTCATCAAGAAGATTATACACACTCACTAAATTGGATTCATCCAAGGGATGCAAGGGTGGTTCAACATATGTAAATCAATAAATGTAACACACTGTATTAATAGACTCAAGGACAAAAACCATATGGTCATGTCAATAGATGCATAAAAAGCATTCAACATAATCCAACACCATTCATGACCAAAACCCTACAGAAAATTGGAATAGAGGGGCTTTATCTGAACCTAATAAAAGCTATTTATGAGAAACCAATAGCCTGCATCATACTTAATGTTCAAAAACTGAAACCTTTCACACTAAGATCAGGAACAAGACAAGGATGTACACTCTCCCCACTCCTATTCAGTATAGTTCTGGAAACATTAGCCACAACAATTAGGCAAGAGAAAGAAATAAAAGGAATAAATATAGGTAAAGAAGAAGCTAAACTCATTATTTGCTGATGATATGATACTCTATATAGAAGATCCTAAAAACCAAAGGGGCCTGGGGATTTAGCTCAGTGGTTCTGGCTCCTGTCTTGCAAGTGCAAGGACCTGAGTTTGATCCCCGATTACCACATACCATACTGGGCATGGAGACTCACGCCCAGAATCAACCAATACCACATATCACAGTGCCTGGTGTGGTGGCTCACACCTATAATCCCAGTACTCGGGAGGCAGAGGCAGGAGGATTGCTGTGATGTGAGTTGGAGGCTGAGCTCAGGGTCAGCCTGAACCACAAAGCGAGACCCTGTCTCAAAGAAAAACCTAAAAAAACCCCAAAAAACAAAACAAAACAAAACAAAACAAAAAACCCCCAAAAAACCCTCAACCAAAGGACTGCTAGACTTAATCAGCAAGTTTAGTAGTGTAGCTAGGTATAAGGTCAATGCTCAAAAATTAATAGCCTCTGGGCCGGGGATTTAGCTCAGTGGTTCCAGCACCTGTCTTGAGGGGCCCGGGTTCGATTCCCGAAAACCATATACAGTACTGGGCATGGAGACTCATGCCCAGCAGCAACCAGTACCACATACCACAGTGCCGGGCATGGTGGCTCATGCCTGTAATCTCAGCACTCGGGAGGCAGAGGCGGGAGGATTGCTGTGATGTGAGTTGGAGGCTGAGCTCAGGGCCAGCCTGAACTACAAAGCGAGACCTTGTCTTAAAAAAAAAAAAGAAAAAAAAAGAAAAAAAATTAATAGCCTCTGTATACATAAAGAATAGACTCATGGAGAGAGAAATTGAGGAATCAGTTCCTTTCTCAATAGCATCCAAAAAAAGAAATATCTAAGAATCAATCTAACAGAGGAGGTGAAAGACCTCTACTCTGAAAACTATAGCAATCTGAAAAAGGAGACTGAAGAGGACATCAGAAATAGGAAATACATCCCTTGTTCCTGGGTAAGAAGAACCAATATCCTCAAAATGGCTATACTCCTACAACTATTATACAGATTCAATGCAATCCCAACAGCATGTTTCACAAATTTAGAGAAAAAAAATCCAAAAATTAATCTAGAACCTCAAAAGACTGAGAATAGCAAAAGCAATTTGAAGCAACAAGGACATGGTGGGAAATATTACAATCCCCATCTTGAAAATGTACTACAAAGTCACTTTGGTAAATACAGCATGGTACTGGCAAAGTAACAGACCTCAGGGTCAGTGGAATAGACTAGAGATTGAGAGATTACCTCAGATATAGTAAGCTACCTCACCTTTGACAAAGGAACCAAACACCATTATTAGAGAAAAGATATAAGATCTTTATTTATTTACTTATTTGTTTATTTATTTATTTTTTAAGCTTTTTTGAGACAGGGTCTCGCTTTGTAGTTCAGGCTGGCCCTGAGCTCAGCCTACAACTCACATCACAGCAATCTTCCTGCCTCTGTCTCCCGAGTGCTGGGATTACAGGCGTGAGCCACCACGCCCAGCACTGTGGTATACGTAATGATTGCTGCTGGGTGTGAGTCTCCACGCCCAATATGGTATATGGTTACCGGGGATCAAACCCAGGTCCTTGTTCTTGCAAAACAGGTGCCAGAACCACTGAGCTAAATCCCCGGCCCTGATATAAGCTCTTTAACAAATTGTGCTGAGAAAACTGGGTTTCAACCTACAAAAGACTAAAGCTAGACCTATCTTTTTCATCATGCACTCAATTTAAATCAAAGCGGGTTAGAAACCTCAGTATTACAACAGAAACACTAAACCTGCTGGAAAACAGGTTAGATAGTGCTCTTGAGGATACTGGCATAGGAAAGACTTTATTAACAAAACCTCAACAACATGGAGACTAGCAGACAGAATCAACAACTCGGATCTCATCTTGTTAAAAAGCTTCTGCATAGCAAGAGAAACCACTAGCAGAATGAAAAGATAGCCAACAAAATGGGAAAAGTTTTTAGCACTGTTTCTCAGACAGAGGGCTACTACCTAGAGTATGTAAAGAGCTTAAAAAAATCAGACCCTCAAATTTAAGGATCCAATCCAAAAATGAGCATATGAAATGAACAGACATTTTTCAGAGGAAGAAGTAAAAGCAGCTAAGAAACATGAATAAATACTCAACATCACTGGTCATTCTAGAGATGCATATGAAAATGGCACTGAGATTCTGTCACTCCACAAAGAATGACTGCTATCATGAAATCAACCAACAACAAATCCTGGCAAGGCTGCAGGAAGAAAGCAATCCTTCTCCACTATTGGTGGGAATGTAGACTGGTGCAACAACTGTGGAGATCAGCGTGGAGACTTCAAAAAACTGGAATTAGATCCTACTATTTACCTGCTGGGTATATACACAAAAGAATTAAGAGATTCACATCACAGCGACATATGTGCATCCATATTTATGGCAGCTCAGTTTGTGATAACTAAATCTTGAAAACAGTCCAAATACCCATTGATAGGAGACAATAAAGAAAATGTGGCTTTAAAAAAAGAAATAAACAGAGTACTACTGTGCCATTAAGAATAATAAATTTGAGTCATCTTTCTCCAATTGATGTACCTTGAGGACATCCTCATAAATGAAATAAATGGGTCACAAATGTGTAAATACTGTATCTTTTCATTGGTATGAAGAACTTAAGGTATTAATGACTTCTAAAATGTATAATAGGTATTGTCAAGTGGTAAGAAAATATTCAGAGAGAAAAGGCAGTGTAGGGGTAAGTAAAGAAGGGAAAGAAACAGTTTTTTAAATTGTGAAATGGGTACATTTATATATATGTAATATATATAACATAATATAATTCTTATATAATTATATAATAGAATAATAATTATATAATATATAATATACTATATATAAAATTATATATATATCATGATCACACTCAGCATTGACAATTTGTACCAGTATGTGACATGACTTTATTCTCATTTTTTCCCATTCCTCTACCCAACCTATACCCCCATCCCCTATATACATAAGCTTTATTTCCTCTTTTTTTTATTACATCACAATTTTGGACAGAAATGATTTGATGGTGAAAGAGGAAGCAAAGCTTATGTATATAGGGAGTGGGGTGTTGTAGGGAGGCAGGGGAATGGGAAAAATGAGTATTAAGCCTTTTTATGTACTGGTAGAAATCCTCAATGTTGACTGTGATCATAACATTTATATAAAGTGTATCAATAAAATCAATTAAAAAGACTAGAGAACAAACAATGAATTAGAATTGCTTCTTTGAACATATAGATTGATAAGCTCTAAGGAGGCTGAGGCAGGAGAATTGCCACAAGCTTGAGACTAGTCTGGGGTACAAAGCAAAACTTTGTCTTAAAAAGAATTGATAGTCCTGTAGCCAAACTTACCAAAGGAAGGAGAGAGAAAACTCAAATGCATAAAATTAGAAATGAAAAATGAAATTAAACCACTGAAATCCAGAGGAGTATTAGAATCTATTTTAAAAACTTATGTGTAGATAAATTGGAAAATCTAGAAAAAAATGAATAAATTCCCTGACACATACTATGTACCAAAATTGAACCAAGAAGATATAAAAATCTAAACAGATTATAACAACCAATGAGATGGCTATAGTAATAAAAATTCTGCCAACTGAGAAAAGCCCAAGATCCAGTGGATTTATTGATGAATTTTACTAGATCTTTAAAACAGAGCTAACACCAGTACTCTTCAAATGTTATATGATACAGAGAAGGAATACTTCCCATTCTTTTTATGCAGTCAGCATTAACCTGATACCAAAATCTGATAAGGACTCAACAAATGAACAAAAACCAGAACTATATGACCATATACTTGAAGAATCTAGATTCAAACATTCTCAAGATTTCAACAGTGTCGTACCTGGCCTAAACAACAAGGACAGAGCAAATAAGCTGCTTTCAGAAAACAAGAACAGCTTCTCAGTAAATAGAACAAATGAACACAAAATGCAAACAGCGCTAAGAAAGTTTTGATATCCACATGCAGAAAATAGAAAGTAGATCTTTTATCTTTTCTGCTGTACCAAGAGCAAATCAAAATAGGTCAAAGACCTATGTACAGGACTGGAAACTTTGAAATAATTGGAAGTAAGCATAGGGCAAACAGTTGAAGCCATAGACACAGGTAAAGACTTCTGAATAGGACCTCAATAACATAGAAAAATATAAAGAATCAAGAAATAAGACTACCTCAAGTATTAAAGAACTGCACAGAAATGGAAACAATCAACAGAATGAGGAGAAAATCTAAATAATGGGAGAAAATCTTTATCAGCTACTGTTTTGATAGAGATTAATATCTAGAGCACATAAAAAACTCAAAAACCTGACTGAAAACAACCCAAGTCAGTATATGAGAAAAGAACTGTACAGAGAATTCCCACCAGAAGCAGCATAAGTATAAGAAATGTCCACCATCTTTAGCCACTAAGGAAATGCAAATAAAAACTACAGTACACCAGTACTATCTCACTCCAGTTTAAAATGGATATCATTAGGAATGTAATAAACAGTGAATGCTGAGCTAGGGATTTAGTTCAGTGGTTCTGGTGCCTACCTGGCAAGCACAAGGTCCTGAGTTGTATCTTTGGTACCAAAAATAAAACAAAACCAAACCACAAAAACACAGTGAATGCTGTGAGGATGCTGGGACAAAAGAACATTCTTACCCTGTTGATAGGAATGTAGACTAGTATAATCATTAGGGAAATCAGTATGAACATTTCTTCAACAACTAAAAATAAATATACCATTTGATATAGAGGTATTGCTCCGTGGTGTATTGCCCCCCAAATTAAAAACAGCACATGAAGCATAACCCATTATTTTGGTGGGGGCAAGGCTTCGCTTTGTAGTACAGGCTGGCCCTGAACTCATTATGTAGCCTAGTTCAGCTTCAAACTCACAGCAATCTTCTGCCTCTGCCTCCTGAGTCCTGGAATTGCAGAAACGAGCCTGGCATTATGGTATGTGGTTACCAGGATTGAACTTGGGACTTTGCGTTTGCCAGGCAGATGCCAGAACCACTGAGCTAAATCCCTGGCCCTAACCCGTGTTATTTGATAATGACATATTTTACAATAGCTAACCTGGAAACAAGCCTAAATATCCATGAACAGAAAAAATGGATAAAGAAATGAAGTCATATCAAATGTGTAGACCTGGAGGCCACCATATGAGACAAAAGAAACCAATCTCATAAAGTAAAATTGTACAATTATCTCTTATGTAAGCATTTAAAAATAAAAAAAGTAAAGGTGATGGAAAAGTATAAAGTAGACTTTGAGAGAGGGAAGGCAGTCAAAAGTGCTGGAGAGAAAAAAGGGCAATGGGGATGAAAATAATCAGAATAAGTTATATGCATATATCCATCTATTGAAACAAATCTAATTCTGTATTACTAATATACTAATAAAAAGAAGATAGAAAACAAAAAAGTACTGAACTATTTTCCAACTACTTGTTTTTTTTTAAAAGAAAAACAAAATTACTCACGCAGTCTGATTTGTCAGAGTCTTACCTTAATAATGTAAACTTGGATTTGTATTTCTTTGCTACAAAAAGAATTAGTGACATGATTTCACTGGGATTCACAGGGGCAGAGAAATGGAGAGGACAAGATGATGAGCTTAATAAATTTTGTCACAGAGATGGACATTGTCTGCACTGCATTATTCTGTGTCCTTGATCATTTTATGGTAAATTTCTCATAGAGTTAGTATCAAGGAAAGGTGTTTCTCTTCAAAATAATTGATATACTTTTTCACTTTTATCTTTAGTCAAGATATTTAAATGTTGATAACTGTCTTTATCTCTTTAATTTTATTTATGTTTCTTTTTAATCTCATTTTTCGTAATGTCAGCTTCTCTGTTGCATTAGTAAAGCCATTTTCTGATTTAATTACAAGCTATTTTAGTTTTTTTAAAAAAAATCTTAAATTACTATCCTCCTCTATAGTTATCTTTGAAAAGCTTCCCTCCCTCCTAATGGCCTTGGCCTGGGGATAAAACTTTTAATACATGAACCTTTAGGGGTGGCATTCACCATCCATAGCACAGAATAAGAAGTTGTATACAGAATTGGATGTTAGATACAAGCAAATGATTTGTTGAAAAGAGAATTTTCTGTAGAGAAATCAGGTTGGGGTGTCAGATGACATGTGTGGCAGGGGTTGTGGATGGGGATGCATCAGCAGTGTGGCTGTGGCAGAAGTGGGGAGATGTATCTGTGTTCAGGATATAGTTTGAAGGATGTGCTGAAGAGTTGGATATGAGGGCTGGGGATTTAGCTCATTTGTTCTGGCACCTGCTTTGCAACAGGTCCCTAGTTTGATCCTCAGTAAACGTATACAACAATGCTGGGCATGGTGACTCATGGCCACCAGCCATCAGTACCACATACCATAGGGCCAGGTGTGGCGGCTCATATCTGTAATCCCAGCAGTTGGGAGGCAGAGGCAGAGGCAGAGGCAGGATTGCTATGAGTTCCAGGCTCACCTGGGCTACATAGTGGGTTCAGAACCAGCCTCAACTACAAAGCGAGACCTTGTCGAAAAAAAAAAAAAAGAAAAAAAAAAGATAAAAAAGAATTCGATATGAAAAGTGAAAAGGATAGATGTTGCGAATGACTTAGAACTATTGGCCTAAGGAATAGGAGGATGGAGTTGCTATTTATTAGATAGGAAAGACTGAAACAGGTCTAAATGGTTTCATAAAATAAATGTATCATTTTTAATATTGGCTGGAAGTAAGACTCCTTCCAACAGGAGACTGGCCTGGAACTGAGACAAGAGCTAAGGTGGGGAGCCAGACTCTGAGAGCTGCCTACATACCTGAGATCAGTTAGGCAGAAAAGGTACATGGTCTGGGCAAGGGGCCCCCTTGCTCCACTTCCAAGATATTCACCTCCAGGCATCATTTGGCTACAAGAGTTAACTTTGAAAAGAGTCTGGTACCTATTATCCCAGCCAGTCCTCAGGGAGAGCTCTGGAATGCTTTATGTCCCTGATTAAAGACTGAAAATAATCTTAGAAAAGTTGGCATTTCTTCAGTCATTAACAAATAATTTAGTGAACATTTATGAAGTACTTGCTGTCTTTCCAAAAATAAAACTCTGTTTTCCTGATTCAAGGCCAGTGATCTTTTCATGTATCTACTTGCACACTTTGATCTCTACTTCCCTCTCCTCCTATAATTTGCTCCTAAATATTCCCCTTCTGTTGTAGTTTTGAAATGTCTGTAACCTTGTCGATACTCTTCCCCTAAAGAAGAGGTGCACCTAATTCCCCTTCCCACAATTGTGGGCTGATTAATTTCTAGTGGATGGAAATATAATGGACATAATGGTGTGTAATTTCAGAGATAGTCTCATAAATGGACTTGTGACTTCCTACTTGGGTTCTTTCTCTCTTGATTCACATACTCTGGGGTTATCCATTTACCATACTGTGATCAGACCTATTGAAAGGCTTACACAGAACTAACTCTTCTAGCTAACTGAAACATGAATGGCTTTGTAAGAAAAGCCTGTAGATTTCCAGTGACAGCAGCCTCCTCAGCCTACATCCTTGCAGTCATGCTGGAATCACCCTGATTTAATATGTGTTCTTCAAAAAATAGTTTATATGTGTAAAATGGTGGAGTAATAAACATCTTAGCCTCTCTGAGACTTGGAACCTAGACTCTGAAAAGTAACAACTTGGGGAATGAGAGAGAAAGAGAGAGAGAGGGAAGCTCCAGTTTAGTTTGTGGAGAGGGAGAGCAAATCTAAAGGCAAGTGAAAGCATCCTCTCTAAAAAGAGGGCTTCAGGGAGAGAAACATGATGGTGAAAGACCTATAACTGCTGTGAACTATAGGGAGAGGATGGGATTCTGCTTCCACATTAGTTCTTTCACAGGCAGTAGTTGAATGACTATAGCCTAAGATCCTTGAGAAACTGCTTGGTTGGGCACCAATTCTGGGGAATGGTTGCGTGTTTGAACCCGAGATTCAGAGTGGCCAAGGGATGGCTTCACTTCAAGGCTTCTGGTGTTATGTTCTCACAGTGACTGGAAGACACCTATGGTCAGCAAGCCACAGTCAGACTAGAAAGAGACTCTCTGAGGGATTTGAGCCAAAGGATAAAGGGCCTGACCAATGGACAGAGCCCAGTTCACCTTGAATTGTGCTGGATTTGAAAGTCATGGCATTGGCACCCTTCTCTTAATCCTGCTGCCTGCTGGTGCCTGTACACAGCCTGAACGTGGAGTCTGACTGCCTGCTTTATCTATCAGCATAAGCAGAAACTGCCCCTGATTGTAGGTCCCAAAAGAAAATTACACATTTAACAATTGGAGAGAAAATACATATATATTAGTGAATAGTATGTGTATTTATTTAGGTACTAGGTATTGAACCCAGGACCTTGTCCTTGCAAGGCAAACTCTGGAACCAATGAGCTAAATCTCTAACCATTTATTTATTTATTTATTCTAGGTTTTTTGAGACAGGGTCTCACTTTGTAGTTCAGGCTGGCCCTGAGCTCAGCCTCCAACTCACATCATAACAATCCTCCTGCCTCTGCCTCCTGAGTGCTGGGATTACAGGCGTGAGCCACCATGCCCGGCACTGTGGTATGTGGTACTGGTTGCTGCTGGGCGTGAGTCTCCATGCCCAGTATTGTTATGCGGTTACCGGGGATCAACCGGGCCCTTGAGCTTCCAGGACAGGCGCTGGAACCACTGAGCTATATCCCCTGCCCCTCTAGCCATTTATTTATTTTTGTCTCTACTTTCTTTTTGCTCTTTTCTTTACTCCTTTCTTGTTTACTAGTTCATTGGGTTTTGAGAATTTTACTTTGTCTTTCTTTCTTTTCTTTGGCTTGCTTTTTTCCTGGTCTCTTTTCTAATTTTTCACCCTTTAATTTTTTTCCTCATATGTTTAGTCCCCTTATAGTTTTTTCCCTCATCATTTTTCTTTTCTGTTTCTCATCATCTTTTCACTTACATTTACCTAACTCTATAAACCTTCTACTTCCCAATAAGATTCTTGCTCCTTCCTCATATAGAGTTTGCAGTTTCAAATTTTTCCTCTTGCACTCCCATGTTCCCAAATCGTATATTTTAATAGTGTAAACATAAAGCTTTATTAATCTTTTGAGAGTTACTGCTGTAAAATTACTGTTGAATTGTTTTCTATAATTACTGGAGATGTAGCTGTCACATTTAGTGCACATTACCTGTAAGTCAGTCTCTCAGTTGTCTTCATGCTTACGCTATAATTGTGATTTTCTTTAGGGGTTCATAAGTGGTTTTTATGATTGTATTAAAATCCAGTTTGTCTTAGATGATACTATTATAGTTGATTTTCTTGATGTTGGTATGGTCCCATAAGCATCACTATTTCTCTGTAAATCAACACTCGGTTTACCTTTGTGATATTAACAATATTAGATAGCATACATTCCTAGACCACTCAGTTGGTGGCCTAGTCACACTGCATCTTTCCTTCCCAAATTAAGCAAAATGGTTAGATCTTGGGGCTGAGGCAAAGGAGTATAATTAGCCATGCCCAAAGTACATCACTAAAGAGCAACTAAAGAGATCTCCACTGGGAACAAAATCTTTACATACAAGAATCCACCAACTTCTGCACAAAATAAACAAACAATAGAAATGTGAGAAGACAAGCCAACAAAGTGTTTCTCCAAACTCCCAACTCCTCAAAATCCAATACAAAGGGAATCAAAAGGAAAGAATAGCGTAAGCCACACATCTGAATTAATTGAAAGGATGATAAGAGGCTAGAGAACAGATCAAAGAGGTGCCCAGCAGGATCACAGAAGATATAACTAAACAGATAATAGAGGTAATAACAGAAACACTCAGGTGCTGTCAGAAGACACTAATGAAAAGCTGTATGAACTAAACAAAATGATTATACCTGTAATTGTTTTTGCATCCTGTAATACATGGTCAGATTCTTAAAAGCCATTAGAAAAAGGTAGTGAATCATATATAAAGACAAACACAGTAAAATTACAGCAAACTTCTTGACAAAACCTTAAAGGCCAGAGAGGAGCTTGGAGTGGAGCATTTCAAACCCTGTAAGATAAAAACTTCCAGGGCCGGTGATTTAGCTCTGGTTCCGGCGCTTGTCTTGCAAGCGCAAGGACCTGGGTTTGATCCTTGGTAAACACATATAATACTGGGCGTGGAGACTCATGCCCACCAGCAATCAGAACCACATACCACAGTGCCAGGCGTGGTGGCTCACGCCTGTAATCCCAGCACTCTGGAGACAGTGGCAGGAGGATTGCTGTGATGTGAGTTTGAGGCTGAGCTCAGGGCCAGCCTGAACTACAAAGCAAGACCCTGTCTCAAAAAAACCTAAAAACAAAACAAAACAAAAAACAAACAAAAACCTTCCAACCTTGACTTATTCTGCAAAACTTTCCTTCAAAATTAATAGAAAAACTTTTTTTTTTTTTTTTTTTTTTTTTTGAGACAGGGTCTCGCTTTGTGGTTCAGGCTGGCCCTGAGCTCAGCCTCCAACTCACATCACAATCCTCCTGCCTCTGCCTCCCGAGT
>PVIR01002256.1:0-106484 GCA_004026965.1 Petromus typicus
GCTCCACAATCACCTGTCTCCCTGGTGCACTCTTTGTGTCTGGGTGGACTTGGCTGTTCCTAAAGTCAAATCTCTCTTCTCAAGGTCAGGGGGGCCAGGAGCTCCTGGCTGGGGCTCCACCTCGAGGTCAGCCTTGGTCACAGAGGTACAGCTGGGAGATGACATGTTGCCCATTCCACCTCGGGGCACAGCGGGGCTCTGCAGCCAGTTCCTGGCTAGCAGGCGGTGCCCACACTCAAAGAGGAGCCCTGGGCTTCTGTGTCTTAGCAGAAGGGCCAACCTCAAGAATTCAGGAACACTGGCACTAGTCACAGCCCATCTCAATTCCCTTCTTCCCCCTTCCTTTCTCCCTGTTCTGGTGCTAGGGATTGAATCCAGGCCCCTCTCACCAAGCTACCTCTCCAGTCTTTTGTGTATATGTATATATTGGGATTACAGGAGTAAGCCACCATGCCTGGCATTAATTCCTTCCTTTTTTTCAATGTGCACTTCCCTGGATGTGTGGTTTTGTTCTTGCTGCTAACAAAGTACTACGGCTGGGCAGCATATAAACAAGCAACTGAAATTTCTCATCGTTCTGCAGGATAAGTCTGCTGTGGGGCCTGACAGGGTCAGGGTCTGGCAGGGTCTTCCTGAGCATCACCAAAGCCTGGCTACCTCCTTCCTTGGTCTCTTCAGCCCCTAGGGAGGGCACCAATCCCATGGGTGAGGAACTTGCTCTCAGTACCTAGTCATCTCCAAAGGCTTCACCTTCGAACACTGGCACATCAAATACCAGCGTATCAGTGCTTGAGTTTCTACACAGGAACCAGACAGGAAGGAGCTGTGGACTTTCCACCTCGCAAAGAATGGAAGATGCCTGAGACAGAAACGCTAGTGTCTTTCTGCTTCCTTCCTCTTTTGAGCATCAGGCACTGTGCTGGGCTCTAGGAAGGAATTAGACCCTGGCCCATCGCCCACACCGGGGAAGGGTAACTCGGGGATACCTCCTGAGGGGAAACCCCAATGTTGTCCCAAGAACTGGGACATGGCTGCAGTGGAGATGCATCATACCGGAAGGCCCATAAATGATGCAACTACAGATCGAAGCAAACATGCTTTTCCCTCCCCTGTGTGAAAGTGTCCCAGGAGGTCAGCGAGAGGTGTTTGGTCGTAGGGGAAGTTCTGTGCTGCAGGGAAAGAAGGCCAAGTCCATGCCCACACCCACCTGCTGATTACAGCCTGAGGAGAACAGTGGACAGGGAAGGCCCGATCCCAGCCCTGGCGTTCTCAGTCTCTGGAGGGCAGCCCGGAGGTCTGGAGAGTAGACAGAGGAAAGCAGACTGCCCTGTGGGGAAAGGAGAGCCCCACCCCCAACCCGCCCTGTCCTCTGGGCCTGGAGCTCCCCCAGCACCTGTCTCCATCCTCGCCTCCTACTCCTAAGCACGACCGAGCTCCCAGACTGCGAGCGCTGCAGGTGTGTGCACAGGGGTGTATGGGGGCAGGAGGAGGGGCTTAGAGGCAGCCTGTCTTCCAAGGGAGGGGTCCTGGGAAGTCCTGGGGCCACCCGGGGAGCTGAGGAAAGGATCGGGTGTGCTGAGGCCAGAAAGGGAAGGGGGGCTGTGCTGGGTGCAGGGCAGGCTGCAGGCCCTAGGAGGACTTAGGGGGCCCATCAGGACTGACTGGGGAGCCAGGTCAGCTCTGAAAGAGCAGGCATTTCTAGCAGGTGTCAGGCTCTGGGGACAAAATGACAAACGGGGGACAGGATTATAGGAACAGGAGCGCACCTAGAGTGAAGTAGGTCAGCCCTGGCCAGGGCTCTGCAGCACTCGAGGCCAGGACAGCACAGATTCGGCCTCCTCCGAATCACCTCAGTGACCGGCTCGGGGTGCAGGAAAAAGGCTTGGCAGGTTAATGAGGACGAGGCAGGAGATGACCCCCAGTTACCGAGGGCCCCTAGTGTCCTTATAAGAGAGAGAGGGTAGGCCCAGTGACAGTGCAGAAGTAGAGGAACAGGGCCACTAGCCAAGGCAACTGAGGGGGACCGCCTGCCCCACCACCCTGGAGGTCAAAGAGCAATGAGTGACTGCTGCCGCAGCCCGGGGTCTGCAGTGGCTCCAGGGCCTGGCAGGCCCACGGGCACAAGAGGCACCAGGGAGGACATCAGGCCCGCCTGGCCTCTGGGAACTTAAGTATCTGCAGAAACGTTGTGGAAGCGGCTCGGGCTTTCTCTCTGTACCTCTCTGCACGGTGGAAGTTCTTCCAATATATGTCTGTGTTTCGTAAACTGTCACTAGAAGTTCTCCGGGGAGGCTGTTTCCTTGTTTGTACTTGTCCCTGCCAGAGAGAAAGCTCCCACGCCCACCTGCTGGTGCGCGTCGCACTTACCGGATCTGCCGCCGCCGACTCACCACCCAGGAATTTGTGTTTACAGCCCAACTCAGGCCCGGTCCACCAGGGCTCCTGTCCCGCCCACCCGTCGGCTCCCCGCCCCCCGGACGCCGGGCCTACCCACCAGGCGTCTCCCCGCCCACCAGGCCCGGCTCCATCGAAGGCCTCGCCCCGCCCCACCCGCGGGCCGAGCCAGGGAGACAGCCCAGCCCCGTGGCTGCCGCCTCCCATCCTGCAGGTCAGCCAAGCGCGGGCTCCCAAGTGAAGGTGGTTCTGAGGTCCAACTGGAGAAATAAAGATGGGAGAACCTGGGCGAATCGCCATTCAAAAACTCTTCTTTAGGGGCTGGAGATCTAGCTCAGTGGTTCCGGCGCCTGTCTTGCAAGTGCAAGGACCCGGGTTCGATCCCCTGGTAACCACATTACAATACCGGTCGTGGAGACTCACGCTCAGCAGCAACCAGTACTACATACCACAGTGTCGGATTTGGTGGCTCACGCCTGTCATCCCAGCACTCGGGAGGCAGAGGCAGGAGGATTGCTGTGATGTAAGTTTGAGGCTGAGCTCAGGGCCAGCCTGAACTACAAAACAGCAAGTCCCTGTCTCAACAAACAAACAAACAAACAAATCCCTCTTCTTTAAACTGCGGCTTGCACTTTGCTCTCTTTAGGCGCCACCCTAGGTTCCCGTCCTGACACGGGGACGCAGCCTCCACCTGGACTCGGGCCCTCCGCTCCCGCATAGGTTGAGCTACGCGCTTCCCTTCACCACAGGCTCGCGCACTCCGCGGCTCTGCACCTCCTAGCAGTCCCATGGCCGAGTGGACCCCGGCCCACCGAGGGTCTGTAATGGCCCCTTAACTGTCCTGCATACCCTGCTCCAAATTGGGATGGAGCCCAGGCCTCTCGCTCCGAGCTACATCCCCAGGCCGTCTTTTTTAGTTTTTATTTTGTGAGACAGGATCTTGGCTGGGCTTAAACTTGCAGTTCTCCTGCCTCAGCCTCCCAGAGCGTGGGGATCACAGGTGTGCACCACCGCATCCGCTCCAAGCCGTCTTTCTATTCTTCTCGCTGACATATTCTGAAAACTGTTTTCTGTGACAGGAGTCAGCGAACCTGTTCTGTGCATGAGAGTTGAGGCCCTTGCATCTCTCTTCCTCCTGGGATAGAAAGTGAAGATAGGTGGCAAGAGGAAAGGGGAGAAATGTTTAAACTCGTGCCATTAAGAAAACAGCTGCTTCAGGACACGATCTAAGTTACCCAAGGTTGCAGGCTTCATTCTTCTTTCCCTTTGGGGAACTCACTGCAGACTTCCGGAAAGTCATAGAGACCTGATAAGCCTGGGACGGGGGCTCATCTTCCACCTGTGGACTGAGCTGGATTCTCCCACACCCTGGGGTGGCAGCACTAGACTTGCCCTCCAGGGGTGCACTGCCAGACAGGGGCACCACAGCCCAGGTGATTGGAGGATGCCCTCCCTCCAGCTCCCAGCCTGGCTGGCCCCACCGCGGGCCCAGTCCGGGTCCCAGCTCCTCGGGTGTCCAGTGACACCATGAGGATGTCCTAGGCTCTGTGAGGGCAGCGGCGCACACGTGAGCTTCTCCACGCATGCACCAGGCTCCCTTGTGACAGCCTGGTGTGCTCTTTGGACCTGCGGGTGTGGTCTTGTATTTATGCAGGACAGAATGCTGTATGTGTATGCCCATTTGTACACATGTGCACATTATGTGCGTGTTAGGTACATGCCTGTGGACAGCTCATCTCAGCTCCTGCATAGTTCCGGACGTGAGGGGGGACAGAGCCAGAACTGGAGGAGTCAAAAGACAATGGAGACACAGTTGCCAAAGTTCAGCACCCCGGAAAGGAAAAGTCCTATCTTTACATACTTCCCCTGGAGAAGACTAGCAGTGATTGGCACTAAATAGCGTTCCACGGGGAGCTCCCTCGCCCATCCCCTTTCCAGAAATTCCTTGTTCCTTCACTGTGCACTTGCTACGTGACCTCTTTCCCCACTCGATCCCCACATAATCAGTATCACCTGCTTACAGTAACTGTATGTGTAATTGTGTCGGTTGATTATGGTTCTGTCCCATCTTATGCCCACCCTATGCCCACTTCTGTACCCTCATCTCACGGCTTTGCTCCATAGAAACGCCCTGGGAAATGGGGTCTGGGCACTTTCCAGGGGGTCCAGTCCTGTCCGGCTCAGGCAGGAGCCGTCCATTCTTCATTTAACATTCCCTACTCTTAACCTCTGCTGTTCCTAGGATTCGTTCTTTGACTTTAGCTAGCATTTTGTATGCTGGCAGGTTGGGAGTTACAATATTTCTCCAATCTAGATTATTTTGCTTATCTGGGTTACTTGGTGCCCTATATTGGAACTGCTGAGCTCTGGGGCACAGGCAGAGCCCCTGAAGCGCTGCACAGCCCTGCCTGGTGCCCCGTCATGGGGACCAGGCTTGTGGGGCTGCTTGGCCAGGAGCAGATCCAGGTCCCTGGATGGGACAGCCAGAGTCAGGGGTGGGTGGGTGGCAGAGGCAGGGACGCTGCCTCTGCTGTGGGCCCTGGTGCTGGCCGTGCCAGTACTCGCCCTCTTTCCTGCTGTTGTAGGTAGGTAAGCTAATGAGATATCTTGTAGGCAGTTAGATAGGGCTGGCCCTCAGAAAGCCAAGGCGCCAGTTGGGAAGATAGTCGAGGACCCAGCTGGGAGGACAGTGGGGACACTGTAAAGGTTAGCACTGAAGCTTTGTTATGTGGCTCGCTCTCCCATTGGGACCCCCTTTATTCAATATTACCTAAGCGACCATACTTGCAGTGTTACTGCTTGACTATAATTTTGTCTCACCTTGAACCCGCCTCACCTCTTATAGCTTTGCTCCATGAATTCCCCCGGGAAGCGAGGTGGGTAGGTTCCCACTTTCAGGGCCCCCCTCTCAGGCAGAAACTTTCTTTCTCAATAAACTTTTCCTACTTTTAACCTCAGTTGTCCCTAGAATCCATTCTTTGATTTTAGAGAACACAAACTCACGTTTTGGGTATCTCGCAGGTCGGGAGTTAAATTTCCCTTGCTTGGATTATTTTAGCTTATTTAGACCGTTTTTGGATGACTCCCTGTTCTGTGTCACTTGGCGGGCTCAGCACCCCACCCCCACCCGTCTCAGGAGAGTGCTTTCTGGTCGCCTGACTTGTGCTTCCAGTCTGGGAGAGCAGATCCCAGCCCTCTGATCTAAGCTGCACCGTGAGGAGCCGCATCACTGGGCGAGCCTGGGCGGAGTCCCAGCGAGCGACTTGTCTGCGGGCATCGCACCCGGTGGACCTCCTGCTCCTGGCTCTGCATCAGAGGCGATGTGCCCTGTGGAGCCCACAGCCCTGCAGGAGCTCGGGACCTAGAGAGGAACCAGGCCTTGAGCTGGTGATATCTAAGGCTGAGAAGGGTCCTGACAGGGGTGGGTTGTGGGGTGTGGGGTGTGGGTTGTGGGAGGAGCTAGCAGCCAGCAGCAGACATCCAGAGGCTGAGGCTGGCCCAGGGGACTGGAGTGGAAAGGGTAGAGGGACAGACCGCCCTCGAGTCCGCAGGCCACAGCCGGTGGAGGCGGGGACTTAGGTGTGGGGTGAGCCCGCAGGGCTGGAGGATCACGGTGAGCTGGGCTGGGCAGCTGCGGGCTCTGGTGCAGTTTGAGAAGGAGACAGAAGAAACAGGGGACACAGATGCTCAGGGAGGTCGCCGGTGCCCGGCCGGGGCTGCCTGAGTGAGAACAGGCAGAGTGGACACGTGCACTTTGGGGAGGGGCACCCCAGGGCACTGGAGAGGGACCCCAGCCCGCTGGGGTTCACTCTCCCCTTCTCTGCTGCCAGTCGCAGGCTCAGCTCCCAGGAACCAGCCCCTCTGGTTTTGCAAGTCCAGGCTCCCCGCTGGGCAGGGAGTCTGCATTTGACCTTGGGACTGGCCTTTCTGGGGAGTCAGGATGGGGGGCTCTCAGGGGACCCAGGTTTGGCCTCTTTGAGAGGGGCCACCCAAGAGCGCCTGCTCCCCTCTCCTCATGTGCAGGCTGTGAGGAGCTGACTGTTGGGGCTGGTGGTGCTGGTTATAGATGAGGAGGCTGAGACAGGAGGCCTCCCAGTGCCAGCCGGTGGCCCACAGGGCAAAGCCGGGCCTCAGCCACAGAGACTGGCTTCCATCCACTTAGCAGATGCTTCTCATAGAGGGGTCCTGGCGGGTGACCCCATACTGGAGAGCAAAGCAAGCTGAGCCCTGAGCCCTCCTTCCTGAAGGCTCTGGGTCAAGGGACCCTCCCCAGACTGGAACACAGACCTCGGGCTTCTTGTGAACCATGCTAAACTGGTCCCCTTTGCACTGCAGCCACTGAGCAAGGCAGCTGAGGACACAGGTGACTGGATTCAGCTGAGCCCAGAGTAACTGCCGGCGACTAGGAGCACAGCCCTCTGTCCCTGGCCATTTCAGGGCTCGCTTTGCTGATGGGGCCCCTGGCACAGGAGCCTGATGGCCTAGAGCCCTGGGAACCACTGAGTCCATATTGGCAGAGCACCAAGCGGTGCACAGAATCTCACATGCTGTTCTCTAAGATATTTAGTCAAATGCAAATGCCAGTACAAAACTGGGAGTGTGACACCCATAGTCTCAGCTACTCGAGAGGCTGAAGCAGGAGGATAGCTTGAGCCCAGGGTGTTGAATCCAGCATGGGTAACATGGTGAGATCTTGTCTTAAAATTTTAAACAAAAAACAAAATCCCGCG
This sequence comes from Petromus typicus, assembly GCA_004026965.1. Lineage (NCBI taxonomy): Eukaryota > Metazoa > Chordata > Mammalia > Rodentia > Petromuridae > Petromus > Petromus typicus. The sequence goes on from PVIR01002256.1 coordinate 7,125, forward strand.
GGCCGGGGATTTAGCTCAGTGGTTTCAGCGCCTGTTTTGCAAGCGCAAGGACCTAGGTTTGATCCCCCAGGTAACCACATACCATACTGGGCGTGGAGACTCACGCCCAGCAGCAATCAGTACCACATACCACAGTTCGGGCATGGTGGCTCACACCTGTAATCCCAGCACTCGGGAGGCAGAGGCAGGAGGATTGCTGTGATGTGAGTTTGAGGCTGAGCTCAGGGCCAGCCTGAACTACAAAGTACCACCCTGTCTCAAAAAAAAAAAAAAAAAAAATCCCCAAAACGAACAGGACGCAGCAGTGGTAGCTGTACAGACCTGTGTCTGGCTATTGGATGATTTTTAAAACAAATGGAAGTATCTGGTGCTTAAGGCCCTGGACATAGGGAATCTGATGGGAAATCTGATTCTTACGCTGATAAGGAGGGACATTTCCAGGAACCGCCTCCCCTCCTCTTCCTAGGTTTAGGCAAGGTGACAGGAGCCTTGGGGCAAAGTGTGTACTATCAACTACCAGAAAATAAAAAGGTTAGAATAACAGCAGTTTGGGGAAAGATGCAGGGGTAGGATAAGTTAAGAATAAATTGGCAAATAGCCATCCTGTAAGGAAAGCCAGGGACTCCCTATCTCCCCATCCCCTTAAATTCTGGTGTTCTGCCAAGCTGGGATGGGTGACCTTTGAAGAAGCCACTCTTGGTCCATTGAGTGTCCTTGGGCCACATGTGCAGCAGGGCATTCCTCAGAACACCTGAGGGACATTCCACTGTAGCTGCCATCCTTGGTGCCCTATATCACTTCCAGCTCTGGAGGCTGCTGGAGCAAAGGGGCATGATGTCACTTGCGCCACATCCTATTGGCTGCATGATGTCACTTGTGCTGCATCCTATTGGCTGCATGATGTCCCTGCCCTGCACTCTATTGGCTGTGGAGTCACAGTCCCGCCCACAGCAGGTGTGTGATTCAGACTCCACCACTCAGTACTAGGGGTGCAAAGGGTCCTTGCCTAGGGGCGTGGTCTCAGAGCGAGGTGCCTGTGGTTGATTGCCAGCAATGTGCTGTGCAGAAATTACATTCAGGAATCCTAGTAACTCTCATCTGAGAAATGAGGAAACAGAGGCAGAGGGAGTTCTTGGCCCCACTAGGAAGTGCCAGGGCATAGACCTGGTGCGCTTGCCTTAGGCGCTGGGCTGGGCTGGGTATACCTGTTCGGGCCCCTGGGCTCACTGGTCCTCAGGACCTGGAATCTTCCTGAGCATCGGGAAGCTCTAGTCCTCTTCCCTCTGTCTCTGTAGCAGAAACCTTTTTACCTTTCACCTCATCACGGTTTATGGTCACAGCGCCCCCCCAGGGGCCCTCCAGAAATCAGAACTCCACCACCAGGGCATAAGTCACTCAGCCTGGCAGCCATCCAGGGAGATGGAAAGGCCCAGCATTCACCGCCAGGGCAGTGACCACACGATGGAGCAGAGCCATGAAGTCAGGGAGGAAAGGGAGCTGGCCTCTGGGACCTCAGCTCTTAGCCTGGCCTCGAGGGTGCCCACCTGGCACTCAGCCTCATGTCTGCAGGGTCTCCTGTGAGCCCCCCATAGGAGCCAGTGCTGACCACTGGGCCCTAGCAGCTCCCTTGGGGCCCATCTGCTCTGAACCTGCACTCTGGTGCATTCTGACAGTGACACTAAGTGACCAACTTGAGATGTCTTTCTGGATGCGTTTTTTTTTTTTCTGTACATTCCACCCGGACAGAGCGTCTGGCTGTGTGCAGTTACCTCTAGTGCCCTGGCGCTGTTTCCACAGGTCCCTGCCTCGTTTTATGCTACTAAATTTTTATGTTGTGGTGGTAGTTCACTTTTTTTGAGACAGAGTTTTTCTGTGTAACTCAGGCTGGCCTCAAACTTATAGCAGCCCTCCTGCCTCAGACTCCTAGGATCTGGGATCACAGACATGCACCACCATCTGGAAATAGGGCTGACTCCCTATGCCAACCGCTGTGAGTTCTGAGAACAATGGGAATCTGAAATTCAAACTTCTCTGCAGAGGACATGTCTTCTCCCAGTGGGAATGCGTGTGGTCCCCAGATTCCTAACTGCCAAGAAGACCTGGGGTACGGGACAGAGAGACCAGTGGGACCACCTGTACTCAGCCTCTGCTTCCTCTTCTCTAGTATACACTGGGATATTTTTGCAAGAATTGTTTAGGTCCTGAGTTTGATTCCAGGTAACCACATACCACAGTGCCGGGCGTGGTGGCTCACGCCTGTAATCCCAGCACTCGGGAGGCAGAGGCAGGAGGATTGCTGTGATGTGAGTCTGAGGCTGAGCTCAGGACCAGCCTGAACTACAAAGCGAGACCTTGTCTCAAAAAAACCCCCCCAAAACCCCCCCAAAAATCCCCCAGGATGGGAATCAACTGATAAAGTTACAATATGGCTGCATAGGTCATGCTGATTCAGTGGGGAAGCAGCTCACCTAGCAAGTACACATGGAGAGAACAAGACCTCTTCAGGAAGGGATGGCTCGGAGTCCTGGTTGCCCACCTACATGACACATCTGTCTAGATTTCCTGGGCCAGGTGTTATCAGTTAAGATATCATCTTTACTGTGTTGCTTATCCCTTAGGAAGTGTGCGGGCCTGGGGCTTGGCCTCCACCACATGTGCCTCCAGCACAGCCGTGCTGTGTTCTCATCCTCTACACGGACCCCTGTGATGCCCAGTCCTGTCTAACACCTGTAATATTCCAACCTAACTTAGCTTCTATGGCAACATCACACCCCAGAGACCCACACACCCCCATGTTTATAGCAGCACAACTCATCAGAGCTAATTTTGGAAGCTGCTTTTGTGCCCATCAGCAGATGAACAGATAGAGAAAGTGTGGCATTTATACTCAGTGGAGCACTACTCTGTCCGGAAGAACACACGTGAGGCATTTGTAAGGAAATGCATGCACCTGGAGGTGATCATGCTAAGTGAAATAAAATAGACACATAAATTAGATATCACGTGAGTTCTCTTATATGAGAGACCCAAAGGAAAAAGAGCAAAATGAAAAATAGATAACAGGAAATAGGGAGATAAATCTTTCTCAAAGAGTAGAGAATCAAAAGAAAACAAGGGGAGGAAAAAAGAATCGAGATGTGCTATGTACATGTATCTTCCCACACAAGGATGTGAACATTGTGTACTAATAAAGGATTAATACAAATAAGTAAATGATATATAGCACTTGTCAAAAAAATCCTAAATTGATTCACCCATTCAATGAAATCTTAGTGAGATTGTTAGAAATCAGCAAATCAAGTCTAAGCTTCATATAAAAATTCAAAAGACCCACAAGGTTCAAGAAAATTTTGAAAACAAAGCAAGCAAAAGGCTTGAAGGTTTTCTGTAAAGCTACAGTGAGGAGCAGTGTGGTACTCAGAGCCAGACAGACAGCCAGACAGACAGACAGAGAGATGCAGATTAGTGGGCAGAAGCTGGAAATGGAGCAGCACTTGTATGGTTTGGCTTCGCAGCCATGCCCTTCCTACAACACATGGGGAGTGACTTCCACGTCTAACGTGGAAGCTTAAACTGTAAGAAAATGGGGCTGGGGTGCAGCTGGTGACAGTGGGTGCTCGGTTGTCTGAGGCCCTGGTTTTGATCCCCAACACCACTAAAAATTAGAAAAAAAAGAAAGAGTTGAAGTCATGTGAGAATCTTCAGTTAGGCTATTCCTTAGGTACAGCACTGGGTATAGGACTTGGACCAATCAAAAACTGGTTCAGGGGCTGGGGTCATAATGAGTTCAGGGCCAGCCTGAACTACAAAAAAAGAGCAAGACCCTGTCTCCAAAAATAAATAAATAAACAAATAAACTGGTCAATCAGGGTTCACAAAAATGAGCTGCTGCTCTCAGAGAAACACTGGTGAATGGAAGACAAGCCGCCCAAGGGAAAAATCGTGTGCACAGGGCATGTCTGAGGTAGGACTTTACATATGTATGTCAAGCAGCTCTTACTCCTCCATAAAGACACCATGAGCACCATTTCTTTAACATTGCAGAGGGTTGGAAAGGAACCAGACCAGGAAGGTGAAGCAGCACTGGTCACCAGGGAAACACCAGCAAGAGCACTGGTCACTGTGGAAATGCCAGCAAGACACCCCAGGCAAGGAGGTGGACAGGTGAAGGGGAGCCGAGCGAGCGGGTAAGGGTGCACTGGGCGTGCAGTGGCTGGAGCCCAGGGCTAGGAGATGGCCTGACCACCTGAAGGCCGCTGATAGCTCCTGTGACTCCAGAGTCTCACTCCTAGTACTCCCTCCAGACACACGGAAGCCTGTCCCCAGGAATGGACTGCTGTACAGAGGATCACAGCTGCTTCATCCATCAGGACTCCAGCAGGAAGCAGCCCAGGGGCCAGTAGGCTGCATGGATGGGTAAACTGCCAGGAGGCCTTGCAGTGGGAGGAAGGACGGTTTGACTCCCCGAGGAGCCATCTTGAAAGCACTGCAGACTGTGTGCTCTCATGCGTGCGCTTTACCATGTGCTCACTACGTATCAAAGAAGTGCTGTATACTTTCCAAAAAATAAAATGCTTTCAACATCTGTGGTGATGGGGCAGGGCACCGGGGAGCTGTTCAGGGAAGATGGCCTCGTTCTGGACAGTGACGGGGTAGTTATAGATGTTGCCAACTGACAAGTCCCTCAAATAGTACTTGAAATGGTGGGTTTTATTGGATATAAATTATAACTCAATAATTCTGGGGACAATTAAGTTGCACTAAAAAATCTTGGCATACATGTTGGTTAGGTTTCTCCGAATTAATAGAAAATGTAATTATGCAAAGGCATTTATTAAGTGGCTCACAGGACAGGCGGGGGTGGGGGAGAGTCCACATGGCTGTCTGCAGACTGGAGAGATGTAAAATCCAGGGGTTGCTGAGCCCAGGACGGAAACTCTAGGCCGAGAGTAATCGAGGACACAGTGTCGGTCCCAGGTCAAAGGTCCGGAAGCTCCTGGAGACTTGGTGGTGAGGCTGCATTGGAAGCTAAAGAAACTGGAGACTGCAATGCACAGGAAGCCAGGAGCTCTCAAAGAATGTGCATACTTCCTCTTTCTTTCCCTTTTGATGCCACCTGTGCTACAAGCCTATTGGTCAGTGCCACATTCCTCTGGGGCGGGTCTTTCTCTTCAGTTTGCTGGCCTGCATGCCAGTCATCCATGGTCCCATCCAAGGCTGTGCCTTACTAATCTCATGATCACGGTGACCAGTGTATAAGGACAGGGAAAATACTCTGATTTTTCTAATTTAATTCTAATAAAGTGAAAATTATATTTTTAGAGAAAAAAATTGAAAAGCTTTCTCCAGAAGCAAAAATAACATTTTTTTGCATTAAAGAAAATCCTTAAAACAAATCCTTTTTAAAAATTATTATTATTTGGAGAATTCTTATTCTCGACATATATTCTTTTTTAAAAAGTTTTTTAGTCTTACTTTATTCTAGCACTGTGTTGCTGCTGCTTCTCAGGACACGTTACCTTCCCATGGTCCTTCCTGCTTTCCATTGTTCACCAAACCATCTGGAATCTTCCGCAAGAGGATGTTTTGCGGCTGAACATCTGTGTGTGCTGGCCTTCTCTCCACGTGGTGCAGAGCTGGGGGTGTCTGTCTTCCCGGGACATGTTTCCACCTTCCAAGCTCCCGATCTGCACGGAGAGACCTCCTCCGTGACCATCTGTGTGTGGCCACATGCGCGACAATTGGGTACTCTGTCACATCCTGACTTGAAAGTCCCAGGCATCTTTATTTTTACTGGCTTATCCTAAACTTAAAAAAAAAAATTATTTTTATTAGTCCATGTCTGCAGTACATAATGGTTACGTCCTTCAGGGGAGTCGGGACATCCGAAGTCTTTTTACATGCCTTTCCGCTCCCCAGAGGTCACTTTTTGTCCTTTTGTGGCAGCAGGGATTGAGCTGTGGGCCTCACACTTGCTAGGCTGGTGCTCCACCACTGAACTACATCCTCAACTCACAGCCCCTTGACTTTATTCCACTCTGACACACATTGTACAGATGTGTAATTAAAATATCAGCTCTGTTGAAAATATATGGAATATACATTCGTATATTCTAAGGAAGAGCTTTTGAATTCCAGAGTTATTCTCATACATGGTTTAGGGAGGCATCAAAGGATTTATTCACTTGATCTTTTTCTTTTGTGGTGATAAATTTAAATAGTTTTCTGTGTGCAAACTTATGTTCAATGATGGCAATGATTTGCTCAAAGTTTCAAAAGAAGCAAATGTTGGTTGTGGTGGCTCATGCCTGTCATCCCAGCACTCCGGAGGCAGAGGCAGGATTGCTGTGAGTTCAAGGTCAGCCTGGACTACATAGTGACCTCAGGGCCAGCCTGAAACTACAAAGCAAGACTTTGTCTTAAAAACCTAAAACAGGGCCGGGGATATAGCTCAGTGGTTCCGGCGCCTGTCTTGCAAGCGCAAGGACCCAGGTTCGATCCCCGGTAACCACATAACAATACTGGGTGTGGAGATTCACCCCAGCGGCAACCAATACCACGTACCAGTGCCGGGCGTGGTGGCTCACGCCTGTAATCCCAGCACTCGGGAGGCAGAGGCAGGAGGATTGTGATGTGAGTTTGAGGCTGAGCTCAGGGCCAGCCTGAACCACAAAAACGAGACCCTGTCTAAAAAAAAAAAAAAAAAAAAAAAAACCTAAAGCAAAAGGGCTGAGGATTTAGCTCAGTGGTTCCAGCACCTGTCTTGCAAACGCAAGGGCCAAGTTCGATTCCCAGTAACCATATACCATACTGGGCGTGGAGACTCAGGCCCCAGCAGCAATCAGTACCACATACCGCAGTGCTGGGAGTGGTGACTCAAGCCTGTAATCCCAGCACTCAAGAGGCAGAGACAGAAGGATTGCTGTGATGTGAGTTTGAAGCTGAGCTCAGGCCTAGCCTTAACTACAAAGCATGACCCTGTCTCAAAAAAAAAAAAAAAAAAAAAAATCAAAAGAAGCTTTGGTTATGTATCTGTTGGACAGTTTGATTAAATATTGCAACTGTTTGGGACTAGATGTTATCGTACACACACACACACACACACACAAGCAAGCACACACTCAGACATAAGACATACCTACACACACACACACACACACACACACACGTGCACACACAAGGACACACAAAAACCTGACCCCATCGTGACATGGAGATGGATTTACTAACTCAAAGGCTATGCAGTTCTAAAATCTTCCTGTTTTTTTGAGACAAGTTCTTGCTACGTAGTTGAGGCTGGCCTTGATTTGTCATGTAGTCCAGGCTGGAGACCTTCCTGCTTCAGCCTGCCAAGTGCTAGGGCTATAGGTGTATGCCACTACACCAGAATGTATACAGTTCCAAAATCTTTCTGCGGAGGACATGAAGAGGCAGAGCACACACTTTCTTGTCTAAGCACTTCAGTCCCTCTTCATACTGTCACAGAAGTTTATAGTTCAGCTCATTACATTGTTCCAATTCAAGCTACATTACAGTTTGAGCTTCACTTATGAATTGCGCTTAACAGGCACAGTTCCAACAGCACTTTTGTTGCACATTTTCTTAATTTAATAATAGCTCATTTTGCCCCAATGCTATGAGAACATCTGCATCTGTTACTGCCAGAAAAACAAGTGACATCAGCAGTGTTGACTATGTCAGTGAATTTTTGTCTCATGTTTTCAAAGACAACAAATGACATATACGTCATCGAGCAAATGTGAAAGCCTTGCTTTTACCTTATACCATGAATAAAAATTAAGCCATTATTCATATTAACTTAATGGCCTTTCTGTTTGGGCTTCTGAAAACACCTCACACTGTCTCTGCCCAGCTGCTCCCAAGTGGCCAGATCTTCTCCCGTGCCACCTTCTCCATGCCCCAGAAAACCGGGAAATCAGAAGTGAGTCAGAAGTGACTGTCACTCTGATGGGGACCCGCTCCTCAGGGCTCTACACGACTGCTGTTCTTGGGAGTCTTTGGAGGATTGCCCCTTGGCAGAGTGCCGCTGACCCTGTGGTGGATCTGTGTCCTCAGCCTTCACGTAGTCAGCGAGGCTGCTGCCTTGTGGCCTGTGGTGTGTGCCCGAGGGTCTGTGTACCCACATGTGGGCTCGGAGTTGCGGTGGGCCCTTTAATGGGTGAAGTTAGGAAGAGGGAGGCCCTGGGGCGTGGCCTGGAGGGAGGAAAGGAAGCCCCCTCTCCTGGCTTCTGCTCCCAGGGCGTTAAGCCATCTACCACAAGGGACACAGCAGCGGACTTCAAGGACTGGCTCTTGCTGCAGGGACTTTGAGCCCCCAAAACTCAGCCTAACACAACTTTTATATTTGTTTTGTTTTGTTTTACAGACAAGATCCTGACAGGCCTTGAACTCGTGGCAGTCCTTCTGCCTCAGCTTCTGGAGTGCTGAGATTATGGGTGTGTATCACTGTGCCTGGCTTTGAACCTCCTTTCTTCATTAAATGTGCAGCCTTGGCTGTTTCATCATAGCAACAGAAAACAAACACACACCTGCTAGATGATGAACTTCCACAAATGTTTTGTGTCAATACACACATCATCAATTTTCTTCAGGAAAGAAGCCAAACAACTTAATTTTTAAATTTCGTATCCATTTTCATTTTATTAACATTGTTAGGTTATCATGGTCCAAAGGATTTATTACAGAAGTAGCGACACATTGCCAAGCAACAGAACAAAGGGTTGCATGGAAATACAGTTACAGGCTCTGAGACACTGGGCATTCCCTTGGCCTCTGCATCCTGCACGAATCTCCCGGCCTCTACCCATTGCTGCTGCTGGTCCCTCTGACCTGGCCAGTGAGTGGCCCCAGTCTCTGTGTCGCTGTCTCCCGGGTCAACGGTTGGCACCACCGCAGGCCCAGGAGCAGACTGGTTGATGCCTTCATGCCAAAGCTCCAAGACCGGAAGGATCCCCTGCCCTGCCCTTAGCATTTGGGTGTCTTGTCTCATCAAGGACCTTTTTGTGCTGGGACAAGGAGAAGTTTTAGTTATAGAAAAAGGGACACAGCTTCTCGCAGGTCCCTGCAGTATGAGTGACACTCATATCTCCTCTTGTCTCACCGGTAGAGGAGGCCACAGCAGAGCAGTGGATGAGGCTGGAGGGCATTCCCTCTGCTGCCACCCAGCACTGCCTCCCATGGAGGCTGCTCCATCTTGACACAACAGCAGAGGTTGGATCAACACTGGAACCTCCTTCTCAGAGCCAGCCTGTTGAGACTGCTGGGTTTTAAGGTGTTGGCATCTTCATGACATGCCCAGTCCTTGTGACAGAGGAGCAGTGCCTGGGGGGGGGGGCAGTGCGGCAAAGAGAGGGAAGATGTGCTAGGCTCCTGCTGGGCCTGGGGACCCCTGGGCCACATCCCCTCCTTGGGCATCAGTGAGTGGGGCTGAAGCCCTGGCTGCCCGGTGTGGGTGAGGGTGGTGCTGAGTTTTGCCTACTACCATCCATGCTATGCCTGTGGTACCAGGACTCCTTTCAGAGCAACTGGACCAAGTCTGTCTGCTCTGGAGCCCACCCCTCCCCACTGCCCAGGGCAGGGCTGTGGTCCCTTCGAATCACTCTCCCTGAAGCAGGGCGTCCTGTCCCCTCGGCTCGCCTCTTGCCTCTCTCTGGTTGGGGAGGCCTGTTGACAAGCAAACGGATCACCTCACTTTGTGACACCGCTAGTGCTGGCTTCGGGCTCAGGTTGCCACCCACCTTAGGCTTGCTGGTCCTGTTCAGAGGATGTAATTAGGCATCACCAGGCCTTAGATCTGACAGCAGCGATGGGAAGTTCAAGCCGGGAGTGGGGAGCCCACCACTGCACCTCTCTCCCCAGGCTGGAGCCTGGGATCTCATTTCTGGCCAGGGGAGGGGATCCCTGGGTGTGCTGGGTGCTCTCCTGTCCCAGCCCGTCCCCCTCCCGCTCCTTGTCCCTCAGGAACCTCCCTGTGCCCGTCAGCAGCGTGCAGGATGCCACCCCCAAGTCGGAGTTTCACGCTGCAGCTTTCACCCTTTTGTGCCCTGGGCAAAGCTTTTAACCTCACCGTGCCTCAGTTTCCTCAATGCAAATAGCCAATTAATCTTCCTCATCCCCCTCTCTAAACTTCAAAAGGACTGGCATGAGAACTGAGGTTGTTGTGGAGATGGGTACTCCATAAACCTAGGCTGTCATTATAATAAACCTAATTACAGGCCCCTCGGAATGTGGGGGGGTTCCCGGCAGCAAGGAGCGGGGTCGCAGGGCGGGGTCGGTGGGGCGGGGGCCCCATGTCCCCTCTGGCCTGGCTCTCGGTCTGACCCTGTGCATGTGGTTCCAGCCCTGGATGTCACACGCCGGCCGGGCTCTCTTGCTCTCTGCTTCCCTGAAGGGTCTGACTTGGTCTGTACCCTCAAAGGCTGGCCCGCAGAAGGAGGCAGAGCCCTCCTGACAGCTGTCCCGGAAGCCTCTGCCCCTGAGGCACACAGGTGCAGCACTGCCTGGAGCCCATCCAGGTCCCATGTCCTGTGTCTTGATGGGACAGATGGGACCTTCTGAGGACTCTCTGCTCCCATTTGCACAGCAAAAAAGATAAAGGAGGAAAAGGGAAGAGAGGGGAGGAATCACATATCAGGTTGTCATCCTGGGAGGTGGGTCTAGTCTGCTTCCTGCTCCCTCTGACCTTGGGCACAGGCCCAGCCTCCCAGCCCCCGTCAGCAAGGGTGGGGGGCCCAGCCGGCCTGCTTGACTCCTTCGAGGTGTGTGCTCAGCACCTGTGGGGCCATCCTCGCCTTCTCCAGCATGATGCCTGTCGTGCCTTGTGCCCCAGTGACTTAGGATGTGAACTGTGCCTGTTGTGCCCCTAGATAGCCCGTGCCTGCCCAGCCCTGCCTCTGTGAGCAAGCGTGGACAGAAAACAGAGTACACAGGGCAACAGGTCCCAGCCATGATCCCTGTCAGCCATGGAGGAAAGTTTGGAAAGAGGGACAGTCATGTGACCCCTGGGCCCTCCTGCCCCTTCTGCCAGGGCTCAGGATGGGCAGTGTCCTCTGCAGGCCTTCAGGGCTGGATCTGCCCTCCTGACGGTGGTGACGGGGTGGTGCCATCCCTGTCCCCACCACTAGATGCCACTAGTGTCTTCTCTGCAGACCTATGAGGAGCTGAGCTGGCTCCAGACTGGCCCAGTGCCCAGGGGACAAAGGGTTTGGAGGACCGAGTGCTGGGGAAGCAGGTTTGGTTACTTCCATCCCCATGGAAGCTGAGCTCCCAATTGCCTTCCTGGAGGACCTGCATGGCAGACCTGGAGAGGCTGTGGTGCTAGAGGACTGTGGCCTTGACACTGGACAGTCTGTGGGTGCATGGACTAGTCACCTTCCATGGACATGGAGGTGGGTCTGAGGGTGCAGACACTGCAGGTGGTCAGCATCCGTGGGTCTGAGAGCTGCCTCCGTGCCATTCAGGGATGGGCCCCTAAGGGTAGGTTTTCAGTCCCTGATGCTGGGCTGTGTCCTCGCATCCACTGCCTGCAGGGCTGGACATGTGGGCCCTGGGGCTTTGGGCCAGTCCTTCCTGCCCTATGCTGCCCAAGCTGGTCCTCACGTGACAGCCGGTCTTGCTCTCCTCGATGCGGGCTTAGGGCTCCAGCCGCAGTCCTGTGATCTCCACTTCCACAACCAAGGCTTCTAGCACTCCAGGGACTCGGCACGCAGCTGAGGCCACACGAGGACCCCCAGTCAGTGGGGTCCTCCAGGCTCCACAGTGCCCCCTGCTGGCCAGGGTGCCCCGCCAAAGATGTCCACTCACTGTAGCAGGGAGCTGTAGTTTGGACCTGAAATGTCTCCTGGGGGTGGGGATAGAAATCTGGGCCTCCAGGGCTGCGGGTTCCAGGGAATTGGATCACTGGGTCTGTGGGGGTCCAGCCATCGATGGCACCATGGTCGATGGGGCTGCCAGGTGACCCCGGGGCACAGTGGGGGGAAGAGCGGGAAGGGCCCTCTCCTGGGAAAGAGGAGCCACAGATGTATAGACATGTTTTAGATTAGATTTAAAATAGCGAGACTTAGGGTTGAACGCCGCTTGGGGCTGTGGGACACAGGATCCCCAGCTGCCTGTTGACTGGTGACATCCGCCCACGGGCCTGGGACTGTCCCAGCCTGAACTGCTCCACCCATGGCCTGGGAGGGATGGTGGGTTTTCCCAGGTAAAAGCCACCCCACCCGGCACCCAGCCCTGGCCCTGGATTCGCCTCCCCTTTCCTCACCTCCCCTGTTTCTTCTTTTTACCTCTGTTCCTTTTTCCTTTCCTTGCCTTTTCATTTCTCCCCTTTCTTCTTTTTTCTGCCTTTTCTTTTCTCTCTCTCTCTCCCTCCCTCCCTCCTTCCTTCCTTTCCTCCCTCTTTCTTTCTTTTTTTCACAGTACCAAGGATCGAATCCAGGCCCTTGTGCTTGCAGGGTGGGTATGGTACCACTGAGCCAAATCCCCTGTCTTCTGGGTTTTCCTTTGGTATAGATGTTTGCCGGTGTGCCAAGGCTAAGCCCTCCACCAGCTCTGAAACAGTCACCAAGCCATTCCTGTTGCAAAGCACCTTGGTTTTCTCTCTGTGGTTAGGTGCAGGGTGGTGCCTCCCTCTTCAAGGCGATCATGTGCAGTCTCAGTGCAGAGACACGGGGCTGACACTGCCCTTGCTCATGGCAAGTGGCTCTGTGGCCATGGCCCCTGTGGTATCTTCGGTGTGGACGTCCTATGGCCAGGGGAAGGGCCCGAGCATTTTACAGCCCCTTGTTCAGGGTTAGGGTGAGATGGATCCCTGGAGCCCCAGCTTCTCACTGTGGGTCCTGGAAAGGGCACTCAGGGATGGCGAGCTGGAGTGAGTCAGTCACAGGGTCCTGGAGCAGCCTGGGGCAATTTCCCGTGTCTCTGAGTGCAGAATGGAAGGGATGAGCATCTCCCTAGCCCAGGCCACCAGCGGGCTCTGGGGGAGGGGCTGTCTTGCAGGGCAGGTGATCCCAGGGCCCTGAGACCAGGGCCCCTCCCCAAGGCCAGGCTGACAGAGCCATATGGAAGCCATGTCGGATGGGCCATGCATGACTATGTGTGCCTTAGTGGCCTCAGGTCCCACAAGTCCCCAGAGCAGCTCCATGTCATCTGCTCCCTGCAAACTCACATGTGTGCTGTGGGTGATGAGGGCCTGTTGCCCTGTGACGGGGTGGCCCAGTTGCAGCTGCTGGGCCAGTGTGCTCTTCCTATTGGCACCACTAGGACTGCTGGGCCCAGGGCCCGAGGACCTGCCCCTCCAGTGAGGCAGGCAGATATGGGCCTTTCAACACCCCAGTGCACGTCTCAAATTCAGAGAGCATCGAACTCCACAAGTCCAAGGACTGCATTTGTCACATAAATAAATGGCAGGAAGATCACTATGAGTTTAAGAGCAGTCTGGGGTACAGAGCAAGACGCTCTCTAAAAATAACAATAAAATCAAATAATAAACAAATGCTTTGCAGATGAGACATGCTCTGAATTGAAGAGGGCTCGAGAGAAGCAGCTGCCCACAGCCTGTGAGAACCTTGGTTGGGCCCGGGTGGATGCGCTGGGAAGTTCGCCGTCCGAGCCTCACAGGCAGAATCCGGTGAGCGTGGCTGGTGCCTAGGTTTGAGCCCATGGAAATACACGTGCTTGACATGTCTGTGGTTGCAGGTCATGGCGGCATCCGGCCACACTGAGTGCTTGACCATGCATCCCCCCATCTGCTGCTGGCCACATTGGTGCCTCACTGCCCCAGGGTCGGGCAGCATGTCTGCACAGTGTGACAGATAACACTGTTCCTACTGCCTCCTGCCAGTGCTGCTGTAGCTCTTTACCCATAGGGTAGCTGTGAACACTCTTACTCTGATATCTTTGGTTTTGTTTTGTTTTGACTTATTTATTGCATTCTTTATTGGTACATTTTATATACAAATCACGATCACACTCAACGCTGGGAATTCGTATCAGTATATGACATGAATTAATTCTCATTTTCTCATTCATTCCCCTACCCACCCTACAACCCCACCTCATATATGCATGTACTTTTTTTTTTTTGAAACAGGGTCTTGCTTTGTAGTTCAAGCTGGCCCTGAGCTCAGCCTCAAACTCATATCACAGCAATCCTCCTGTCTCTGCCTCCCGAGTGCTGGGATTACAGGCATGAGCCACCACGCCCGGCACTGTGGTATATGGTACTGATTGTTGTTGGGCGTGAGTCTCCACGCCCAGTATTGTATGTGGTTAACTGGGGGATCAACCCCGGTCCTTGTGCTTGCAAGACAGGCGCCAGAACCACTCAGCTAAATCCCTGGCCCCTGCATGTGCTTTTTTTAGAGATCATATTTTTTATTTCTCCTCATTACTTTCCCCTTTGAATATTTTTTATTTTACAATATCTATCATACATCCTAGAACTCATTTACATCTTCAGAATCTCATACTAGAGAAAAGATTTGGTATTTACACATCTGTGACCTAATTATTTCACTTATGAATGTGTCCTCAAGGTATGTCCATTTAATATAAATGACTCAAACTTACCATTCTTTATGGCAGAGTAATACTCCATTTTATTAACAAAACAAAACAAAACATCTTTATCCAGTCTCTAGTTGATGGGCATTTAGGTTGTTTCCAAGATTTAGCTATTATAAACTGACCTGTTATGAACATGGCTGGACAAATGTCCCTATGATTCTTTTAATTCTTTCATGTATATTCCTAGCAGGGGAATAGCAAGGTCAAATGGGTTCTCCAATCCTAGTTTTTTGAGGAATCTCCACAGTGGCTGCCCCAGCCTACCTTACCACCAACAGTGGAGAAGGGCTCTTTCCTTCCCACAGCCTTGCCAGCATTTGTTGCTGGTTAATTTCACAATAAACAATAATTTCGCAGCTGTTCTTTGTGGAGTGAGATGAAATCTCAGTGCTGTTTTCATCTACATCTCTAGAATGACCAATGATGTTGAGCATTTCTTCATGTGTTTCTTAGCTGCTTTTACTTTTTCCTCTGAAAAGTGTCTATTCATTTCAGATGCCCATTTTTCAATTGGGTTTTTTATTTGGGGGGGTGATTTTTTTAAAGCTCTTTATATATTCTAGATAGTAGCCCTTTGTCAGAGAAACAGCTGATAAAGATTCTTTCCCATATTGTTGGTTGTCTTTTCTCTCTGCCGGTGGTTTCTTTTGTTGTGTAGAAGTTGTTTAATAGGATGAGATCCCATTTATTGATCCCTTCTGCTAGATCTTGTGCTATGGAGGTTTTGTTTATAAAGTCTTTCATGAAACCGATATCTCGAAGAAGTCTACCTAACCTGTTTTGCAGCAGGTTTAGTGTGTTTTGGTCTCTAATCCACATTGATTTTAGTGTAGTACATGGTGAAAGAGATAGGTCTAGCTTAGTCTTTGGCAGGTTAGAGCCTAGCTTTTCCAGCATCATTTTTTTAAAGAGGCTGCCTTTCCTCTATAGAGGATATTTGCTTCCTTAGTTAAAGATAAGGTAGCTTAATGCATCTTGAACTGTTTCTGGGTCTTTTAATCTATTCCATTGGCCCTCTGGTCTGTTACTTTGCCAGTACCATGCAGTTTTTATCACACTGGCTTTGTAGTATAGTTTCAAGTTGCGGATTATAAAACCTCTCACCATGTCCTTGTTGCTTAGAATTGCTTTTGCTCTTCTAGGTCTTTTGTGGTTCCAGATGAATTTTTGGATTATTTTCTATAGATCTGTGGAGTATGGTATTGGAATTTCTATGGGAATTGCATTGAATCTGAAGAGTAGTTGTGGGAGTATAGCCGTTTTGACGATGTTGGTTCTTCCTACCCACGAACTAGGGATGTCTTTCCATTTTCTGATATCTTCTTCAGTCTCCTTTTTCAAAGTGCTGTAGTTTTCAGAGTAGAAGTCATTTACCTCCTTTGTTAGACTGATTTCTAGTTATTTCATTTTGTTTTGATTTTTGAGACAGGGTCTGGAATCCACTATCTACCTCTGACTGGCTTTGAACTCATCATAGTCCTCCTGTCTCAGCCTCCTGAGTGCTGGGATGACTGGTGTGTGCTACCATGGTCTAGCTTCGTGTAATAATTTCTGTTGGGTGGTTCCGAGGAGGAAATATCTACTTTTTAATGGAAGGGGAAACAGAGGCCAATTTGCCCAGGTAAACAGCAGCACTGACCCCTTGCCTGGCGAGCGGGCCCAATGTATCTGCCTCTGCCCTTCACTGCCCTGGTGTCTCAGAGCCTGTTTAGTACATAGATCCTAGAAACGCCAGCTGCTGTGTCCAGGTGTTGCTGGCCTCACGGGCCAGGGTCCAGGACACTGACAGAGGCAGCATGCTGTGCTCTTCCCAGAGCAGTTCCCTGCAGCAGGTGATGATGGTTGAGCGAGTAGTCTGGGATGTGCATCGGACTCCTCACCAGGGGCTGCTTGGTAACACACACCAGGCCATACCTGGGGTGTCACCACGACACCCACCGAACTGAGACCTGGGAGAAGAGAAGACAGTGGTAGTGCTGAGTGGGTGGCCCCAGGAGAGGCTCCTCTGCTCTACTGCTTCCCTGAACGAGGAGGTGGCCCTCCATATCTCTCCTAGCCTGTTCAGTCCATCTGGGAGTAGGAGGTGTTGCCTAGCAATGGGAGAGGTAATGACGTCAGACTACTCTGTCTCTGAAAGGGACACTGAACCTGGTTGATTATTAGCATAAAGGCTGGACACGGCCACCATCTGAAGGAGGCACAGAGCCACCTGCAACAGGGAAGGCCCAGGCAGCTTGTGAAGGGGCCTGGTTGGCACCAAGTGTTCAATCCTCAGAAACAACCCTCACCCTAAATCCAGAGGCCTCAGTTCAGAAGACACCTGGTGGAAACCCTCTGACCTCGAGCCATAGTCTCAGCCACTCCGAGTTCAGCAGTGGATGCTCAGGGCCAGTGAGGGGCCAGGAACTCACTTTCCAGCTAAGTAGGCCCAGGTACCTGCATAACTCGAGGTACGCTCTGCTTACCCCAGCCTCATTGTCCTGGGAGCTGTGCATTCAGAAAGTACTAGGGGTGACTGATGTCTTCTTCCCATCATGAAGTGTCAAAACGGGACAAAATAAGAAACTATTGCACATGAAAGAGACTTTTTCAATTCAAACAATTGTTTTTTGTTTGTTTGTTTTGAGACAGGGCTCATTATAGAGTTCAGACTGATCTTGAACTCATATTAACCCAAGCTGGCCTTGAACTGACAGTGACCCTCCTGCCTCAGCTTCCTCAGAGCTAGGATTACAGGTGTCCATCACCACACCCAGCTATTACCATGAACTAGAACTCTATTCCACCCAGCTGTTCCCTTCCAGTTATGTTCCCCTCAGAGCTAAGGGTTTCCTGTTACAGTGATCTGGGCACACCCATATTTACAGCAGCACAGCCCACAATAGTGAGTCCTGGAAGTGGCCTCCAGCAGCTCACCCAGAGCACTCATTCTCACTCAGCAAATGAAGGGACAAAGAAATGTGATGTTTTCACACTATGGAGCACTGCTCTGCCATGAAGGAGGGTGCACCTAAAGTGGTGGGGAAGTGGGTGCCTTCACACTGCTACCTGAAGTGAAGTGAGCCAGACACTACTTAAATATTGAGTGATTTCTTTCGTGGAGGATACCGGCATGGACCCGGGGTTATTAGTCTTCAGAATGACTAGTTGACCCCAGAGCCCTTCCTTTTGTGAGCACAAGTTGCATTGTTTCCTTAGGAACTGGCCTCCACCCAGGTCACAGTGCCTGGCTGAGAAGCATGTGCTCTGCTGTCCCCAGGACTGTGGGGTCCCCAACTGGGTCACCTCTAGGAGGGATCTAAACCCTCTGACGGCATAGGTTGGTGCTCATCCAGACTGCACAGCCTCCTCTCCTGGCTCACTGCTGGGCTCCTGGGAGCCATGACACCCTGGTTGGGACAGAGTCACCCAAGGGTGCTGTGGCTCAGTGCAGGACAGAGGGCCAAACATGCCCTCTGGGGACATTGGGAGTGCAGGGCCTGTCTTAGGTCTGGGGTCAGGGTGACCGTGTGGGACAGAGCCCTGTGGATACCTGGGTCCCCAGCACCAGGCCCACAGAGAGGCTCTTTTTCCTCTGAAGGAAGGAGCAGGGTTGGGTGGGGAGCAGCAGGACCGAGAGACGGACAACAGAGGCCAGGCCAGCCTGGACGTGTGGGGACAGCCAGCTACTCTGGGCCCGCTGCTCACCTGTTCCCAGCTCCTGCCCAGCTCTCCCTGCCCAGCCCTGGGCATGGCCTGGTGGTGCCTACGGGCAGTGAGGTCTTTCCCTTGCCCAGGCAGATGCCGAGTGTGGCTGTCACCCCACCAGCACGTGCCTGGCTAGGGAACGGCTCACCCAGAGGACTTGTTCTCTGCAGCACAGCTGGGGGACCCAGGCTGCAGGGTCACCTGCTCTTCCTGCCCTGCCCACACCTCTGGGGGCTTCACTGCCCGCACACCCTGAGCCAGCCCGAGACTCTGCTGCTCCTTGTGGACCAGGGGACACTGGTGGACTGGTAGCCACCACAGGGTCCCCAGAGGAGGCAGCTACCAGCTCCTGTGTGGCGCAGGGCTCTCGGTCCTGTTCAGCTAGCTGTTATTTATTTCCAATACTGGAACTACATCAGGGCCTTCACGCTGAGCACTGTCCCAGCCGTCTGTCTGTTGGTATGTCTGTGTCTGTCTGTCTGTCTGTCTATCTATCTATCCACCTAGAGACAGGGGTTTTCTAGGTAGGCCAGGCTGTGCTTAGACTTGGGACCCTCCTGCTTAAGCCTCCCTGAAAGTTGCATCACAAAGCTGCTACCTCCCATCGGGGCTCAGAGATTTTTTTTTTTTTAGGTTTTTTGAGACAGGGTCTTGCTTTGTAGTTCAGGCTGGCCCTGAGCTCAGCCTCCAACTCACATCACAGCAATCCTCCTGCCTCTGCCTCCCGAGTTCTGGGATTACAGGCATGAGCCACCACGCCCGGCACTGTGGTATATGGTACTGTTTGCTGCTGGGTGTGAGTCTCCACGCCTAGTATTGTATGTGGTTAACCAGGGATCGAACCCAGGTCCCTGCACTTGCAAGACAGGCGCCAGAACCACTGAGCTAAATCTCCGGCCCTCAGAGATGGTTTATTAAGCACAGTTGATCCTGCGGAGGACTGAGCAGATTCTGCATGCTTCGAGTGTCCCTGTAGGAAAAGCTGGCTGCACACACCCCTGCATGCTCTTTTATGAGGTGGGCAGCTGTAGAGGCCCTTGGAGTGGATCCACAGGTGCACATAGGTCTACGTTGGGGGCAGCAGGTCCCAGGTGGCAGGGGCTGCACTGCGAAGGGTGGAGCAAAATTGGCCTGTTTTGCTCCCCCAGGCACTTGGGGGTAACCTCTGTGTGACCTAATCCTGTGGAGGGCATTGCTAGGAAACTGTCCTACAGGCCCTGCCCGCCTCAGCCTCCCTGTGCCTGCTGGCGGCACCAGGCTCTTGGACTGTGCCCACTCTTCCATGATGTCGGCATCAGAGCAGAGGCATCGCAGCATCACCCGGTGCCCACCCTTCGGCTCCTCCTGACCCACTCTGAAGTCCTTCCCTCCCACGCTTCATGACAACAGGGCTCACAGCCTGGCCCAGACCCGCTGGCCCGCAGCCTGGCCGACCTCTCCCCACCTTCAGTCCTCACAGCCAGTTTCTGTGCTGGGACTGCCAGAGCGTCCCCAAACTGACTGCTCTGAGGCAGCCAGGACCCTTAGGCAAATAGCAGAGCCCTTCACTTATGACCGTCCCACTTCTGTGACTCTCGTGTCCGTGAGAAGTGGAACTCTGAAAACGCCAGACAGACCATGGAAGGCAAACAGGACAGAGGGAAGGCTGGGTGAGCTTCAAAAATCTCAGAGCCAGAATAAATTTATTATTCCACAGCACCTAGAAAAGCTCTGCCCAGCGACCCCGACAGCCTCCCGCAGCCTCTGCCTGGTGGCCAGCAGCTTGAGCGGCTCGCAGCTCCCAGGCTGGGATCCCAGAGCGGAAACCAGAAACCAGAGCAGCTCCCTGCCGAGCGAGGGGCAGACGATTAACTTGGAATTCCCACCCTCCCGGCAGAGCCCAGCTCACTTGATTTTGCTTTGCTTTGGCTCGAGGGCCGAAGACCTTTAACTTACCTAGAATCACGAGTGCTTTTCGTGTTTCCCTTGGAAGGCTGTACCCCTGGATTCTAACACCCAGTCCTGTTGCCCTGGTGTTGGGGCTCTGTCTGATAGAGGCTGAGGGCTCACTGCAGCCTGCGGGGAGTTTGTCGTCTCCATGCTGGGGATGAACGTGGGGCAGCGTGGTGTGGACCCAGGGAAGTCGGGGCCACAATTGTACCCTTAATTACACATAGCCCTTTTCAGCTCTGTTGCTCCCCTGCCAACTCCAGCAAGACAATGGCCCACCTGGAAGACTCCAGCTCGTGACACCCACAAGAGGTGTCCCACGTCCACCGCAGAGTTGCAGCTGGGTGAGTCTGGGTGACTCTTTGAGGTGGGCTCCAAGGTGGGGTCCCCCATTCCCACAGTGAGCCATCTGTCCCCGAGTCGTTAGGGCAGGGACCCGATCCCTGGACTTCCTGCTGTTGGAATATGCTCATTCAACCAGCCCTCCACTCTGTGGCCGGACGGCCAGACTACCAGGTGTTTCCTGTGAGTGGTAGTGAATGCTCCGCCCTCATAAAAGTAAGTGGCTGAGGCTGTGAACCGAGACAGGCAGGGTTGGAGCAGGGAAAGGCCTCCAGCATGGACCTAGAGGCCAGGATTCCCGTGGATGCTACACAGAATCTGAAGTCTTCAGCCTCAGGACTGAGGGGGCCCCACCGTCATGATGCAGGGCTCGCCTGGCCCAGCAGCACCAACAGGGACAGGGTGCAGCTGGGTGAGACGGCTTTCCACAGGGTTTGAAGGGACAGAGACTCAGAGAGCTGAGAGGCGGCCGTGTTGGCCCCACCCTCGACCTGGGTGTCTGATGCTGGAGGTATAGCTGGATGTCATCTGGGCCCCATCGTGTCCTCGGTTGGACATCAAAGGCAGGTCCTGATCTTCAGTTGGGGCCCCAGGGGCAAAGAGGTGTGGAAGTCAGCACATCCTCGCCTGGGGGACAGCGTAGCTCCGAGTCCTTCCAGAGGCCGGAATGTCCTGGACACCCTGTCTGCAGACTGTTGGTCCGGTAATACCTCCCCCATCTCATCCTGCACCAACTCCAAACCCAGACAGCAACAATTGCGGCTCTTCTGGGTCCCACCATTGTCACCACTGAGCTCTGTCTGTGCTTGATTATGCTACTGAAGGAAAAAAATCTAGAAATATGATCGATTCTATTTTCTTGAAATCCCCTGTCTTTTTTTCTTTGTTGTTAAAATATTACTGATCTTTCTTGTTCTGTGGTAGATATTGCACCTGAGTCCTTTTGTCAGAACAGGCTTTTTGTTGTGAAAAAGGAAAGTGTATTTCAGTGAACAGGGACTAGAATTAGGAAAGTCTAGCAGCCAGCTGGGAGCTGGGGAAGGCTGAGCTATCACATCCGAGTGTGGATGGGCTGACACCAGGGTGAGGTCAGCGGCTGACTGGGTAGGGACTGGGTGTATATTGGTATTGAAGGAGCTGAGGAGTCTGCGGTGAAATGCTACAACTCTGATTCTGCCCAAGGACAGGCTGCTCAGGTGCGCAGACGTCACTGGACCTCTCAGAGCCAGGCGCTGGACGCCTCCTTTTCAGTCCACTCGCCCTGTTTACTGAGAAGCTGCTGCTGTTTCTTGTTTGCTGTGCCGTCTGTCTGTGAATGTCTCACTTAGGCCTGATGTCGCTGAATGTGCTTTCTTGTTCTGTATTGGCTTCTCTCTCATATGCTGCTTTTTCTCCTCTTTCTTAGGTCTGTGATTTCCTCTCTTTCTGGTCTTTCACATCCTGTAGTTCTGTTTATCGGTGTTAGTTTGCTGGTGTCCAGCTTTCTCCAGCTTTCTGTTGTGAGGTTGATTGTGAAGGTGGCTCCTGCGATGTCCCTGTGCATCCTGGGGTCCACCCAAGTGTGGGAGGAGGCTGCTCACATCTGACCAACTGGACACCTCATGGGTGAGCAGGCCAGGGACGGTCACTGAGGTCCACACCATCTTGCTGGGGTCGCCTTCTCCCCTGGTGGCTCCGTGAGGGACCCCAGCAGCAGGGAACCAAGGGCACCTTGGGGTGTGAAGTGGTCGCTGCTCAGCCACCACAGGAAATGGAGCCCTCTGTCCAATAGCAGCGAGACACGACTGTGTCGCCTGGCAAGTTGCTCTGAACATAGAGGCTTGCTCCAGCTGGCACAGGGGCCCAGCTCAGCGGCGTTGGCTCCTCCCTTACCGAAGGTCTGAAAAGCTCAGAAGAGAGCCGGTGTGGTGTCACACGCCTGGGATTCAGGCTCATCAGGAGGCCGAGGCAGGAAAACCAGAAGTCTGAGCCAGCCCAGGCAACTTAGTGAGACTTGTCTCAAAATAAAATGAAACAAAGAGCTGGGTAGCGACTGGACTGAAGAACACTTGCCTAGTACCCAGGCACAGAGGCTGGACAAGCTTGGCACGGACGACGCCTGTGGTGGACACTTACTCAGCCTGTATGGGAAGAGGTCCCAACCCAGCTCCGACACGGAGGGCTTTGTGCTGTCTGAGGGAAGCCAGACAGCACTGACACACCGACAAGGGACCCAAGGTCACCAGCGGGGAGTGGAACGGTGGGCACCCTGGCTGTGGAGAGGGACATGAGGGCCAGGGCTTAAACAGGAGTTAGGGTTAGAGGGACCAACATGTAAACATGCCCACGGTCCATCAGGGTTGCATACTTTGGTCTCTTCTGCATCTCGGACCACCCCACTTTTTTAGTGGCTTCAAGTAATAACCATTTATTCAGCTTACGGTTCTGCAGGTCCAGTCCAGACACACTCTTCCTGTCACTCAGGCAGCCCTGTGCCTCGTCTGCAGGTCGGTCGGCTGGAGCTGGTACACTGGCCATGGCCATCACCGGGGCTGGCCCGGCTCTGTCTTGTGGACCAGGAGGCTCCGGACCCCAGAGCCCCACACCTAGGAGGTGGGGCCCCTGGGGAGCTGGTGTCCTGGGCGTCAGGCAGAGGGTGTGGGCGACTCTGTCCTGTGTCTTCATAGGAGGGCTGCTGTGGCTGGCATCGCAGGTGGGGGCGCAGATGAACATTGTTTCTCTTCTCTGTCCTGCAGCTGAGTTGGAGGCCTGGCTGGCTCAGCTGGGCCCTCACGCTCTGTTTATTCATGTTTCTATTGCTTGACATTTGAGTGGATTCCAATTTTGGACAATTATGCATAAGATATTATCAATATTTACCCACAAGTTATTGTGGACACTGGTTTCTATTTATTTTGGGAAAATAGCTAAGAGTGGAATTACTGGGTCTTGGAGTTGGTAAATATTTAACCTTCTAAGAATCTGCCAGTGTTTTCCAAAGTGCATGTGGAATTTTACACTCCCAGAGTGAGGTGGGGAGTCCCAATTGTTCTACAGCTTTGCCAGCCTCTGGGTGTTTGTTAGTCTGATTGATTTTGGGTCACACATCGGCTAACAGAATGCTGTCGCTATTCGATTAACACTCAGCATTGACATTAATCTCATAATTTTGTTCTGTCTTCATAGTAATACCATTGTGGGGCTGACTTGAGCTCCTATAGTGGCCAGTGAGGTCCAGGATTTTCCTTGTCTTATCTTCTCACAGGAAGTGTGGTTTGGAAGCCTTTGGTTCCAAATTCTGTTGGGACATTTGTCTTTGTAAACTTTGTTTTTCACTGTATTAGCAAGCTGTGTCAGCTTTTCCTATTCAGGATGCAGTTCCTCTATCAGGTACACGTATACAAGTAGTTCCTGGTCTGTCATTGTTAATTCTCTTAGTTGTTTTTATTTTCAGTGAAGTCTAGCATTTTCTGTCTTGCCTGAGAATTCTTCACCTCCCAAAAGACAGAGCTGAAGTGACTGTCATCGTGTGAATTAATTTCTGCCTCTGGAAAGGGGCGGGGCTCATTCTCACCCCATCTCCTCCTTCGATGGCTTCTCTCTGAGGGGCTTCAGTCCCCATTCAAATGTTCAGCCTCGATGTCAGACATCAGCTGGGCAGATAAACAAGGGTCAGTTCCTCGGCGCCCCCTTCCGGTCCGTGGGTCTGTCTATCAGTCCTCTGGCCAACACCACCTGGTCTTGCTTATATAACCTTACAGGGGACATGGAAGTTCCATCTTGTGGGTCTCTCAATTTCGAATTTTCATATTTTTTTCAGGTTGTGCTTGCATTTTCAGATTTGGGTTCCACTCAATTTCAATGTGAATTTTTAGAGTTAAGTTGAAGATGTTTACATTAAAAGCACAGTGGGATCTGTCCGGGGTGGCCCTCAGTCTCTGCATAGATCTGGGCCCAATGCCCATTACTATTTCCACTGAGTTTGACCACACTAGAGCTCCCCTGCATGGATTGTGTCACATTTCTTAGTATTGGTTTATAACTTTCTGTGCAGAAGTTTTATACATATTTTTATTCATTTGTTTCCATATGCTTCATCTTTTGATATTTTGTACAGTATTTTTAAAGTTCTCAGCCAGATGTGGTCATGCAGACCTATAATCCCAGCACTGGGGAGGCTGAGGCAGGAGGATCAGTATGGGCTACACGATGAGCGCTAGGCTATGCCAAACTACATACTGAGACTCTGTCTTTTGGATGACAACAACAACAACAACAACAAAAAACCAAAAAAGTTCTCTCAGCACTTTTCTAGTATATAGAAGAAAGAAGATTTTTTAAAAATATTGATTTTTACATGCTGCAGCTTTGTGAAGTCTACTTGTGGCTTCTGGAGGTTTATTTGCTGTATTTCATAGGAGTTTCCACAAAGATACCAACTCCTGTCCCCTGGGAATAAACACAGTTTTCCTTCCTTCTTTGTTCCCTAGCAAGAGGCCGGGGTAAGGGATGAGGAGGCGCCCGGCCTGGTTCCTCACTTGTGTCCAGGTTGTGTTTTTATTTTGCCTTTGTTTGGTTACTTTGAAATCTCCCTAGGTGGTTCAGACAGGTAAGGACCCTTTCTTCCTTATTTTATTTTGGAGCTCTTGGATCTAGGATACAATGTTTCTCACCACTCCAGAAATCTGCAGGCACCCTTTTAAAATGCTGTGTCCCTCCACCCCAAACCCCTACCCTCCCGCTCTGCATCCTCTCCTGGGCTTCTGGCCTGGCTTTGCCTGATTCCTTCCCGCTGTCCTCCTGCCTCAGTCTCTCCCTTGGGTTTGCTTTTCTTCGTCTCTGGGCGCTGTGTTATGGGTAAGGTGCTCAGTTTCTGGTTTCGTTGTGTTTTGGTCCTGAGGGTTGAGTCCAGGGCCACAAACTGAGCTGTACCCTCAGCCCTTTTTACTTTCTATTTTGAGACAAGGTTTCACTAAGCCAATGAATTGCCCAGGCTGGGTTCAAACTTTTCATTTTCCTGCTTTGGCCTCCCAGAGTGTCTTTCTTCAAAAACAACTATTTTCCTGTTTTCTATTCTGTATTTATCTTTTAACTTTTCATTTTGAAATAATTCCATACTTACAAGGATGTCTCAAGGACAGGGTGCAGAATCCTATTGTTTGCAGCCCATGCTTGAGGTCGTCCCTGCCCCCTGGTAGCCAGGAGCCCAGCCAGGAGACAGCTGTATATTGCCTGGGGCTCCTGCACTCCCAGCTCTCCTGTCAGAACTCCATCTTGTGTTCCCACCACAGCATGCTGCTCGCCTGCCTCCGGGGGACCCTCATCTCTTCCAGGCTGCTGTGATTGTTTGGGGAGAACTGGCCTGAGAGTTGGTGCCACATCCGTGGATCTGGGTTTGTGCTGTCTGCTGGGATCAGGTTTGGCGGCCACAGAAGGGGTATGGCCCATCCCTGGGGGGCCAGGTGGCCCTGACCTCACCTCTGGCCCTGTGCAGCCTGCCTCACACTCTCAGGCTCCGTGGGGAGGGACGGGGAGGACACAGACCCCGTCTTGGTGCCTTTGCCCCTTTTGTTCCAGTGCCACGGAATTGGCTGCTTCTGGGGAAACGTTTCTCTCCTTCCTGCACACTTCCCTCTGGAAACCCCAGCAGAGACTTCCATTCCGCCACTGCAGTTCCCACTCCAGCCTCCCCCATAGCCACCTATCCACCTATCTCACACTTGCACCACTGTCCCTTTCTGGCCCCGAGTTTCGAGCCTCTCTCTCTTTTTCTCTATCTGAGGAAATTCACTTGGGCCTCATCCTCTGCCCACCCTTGGTGTGGAGCCTGCTGCTGGGGCTCTCACCGCCCTTCTCTGTGAGTAGAGGATTTTCTCTGCAAAATTATGGACTGTCCAATTTTCCAAGAATTTTATTCAAATACTTTTTGTTTGGTTGATGTTTCTAAGGCAAGGTCTCACTATATAGTCCAGACTGGCCTTGAACTCATTCGGTAGCTCAGGCTAGCCCTGAACTCATGGTGATCTTCCTGCTTCAGCCTCTTGAGTGCTAGGGTGACAGGCACCTGGCTACTCAAATTTTTTGAAGCCCTGTTTGAAGACAAGATGTCTAGAAAGACCTGCTTCTTTGTTTAAACAATTTTTCAGTGTCCCAGGGACATAACACACCCACTCCAAGTCAGCTTCCTGTTGGAGGGGCGGGTTCCACATGGATGGACAATTGACGACCACCCCCCAGTGGGCACAACTTGTCAAGACACCAGCCTCCTGCAAGAGAGGCCCCTCACCATACCCTGTCCTGCCTCAGGCTATCTGGGGACTGCCTGCTCCATTGGAGGGGATGAACCGCCTGCACCCACACGACATCGAGGGTGCAGCCCAGGAATATGCACCCCATGGACTTTGCCCAGGCTGGAGCCTGAGTTCTGGAATGCAGGCCGTGTGTTTGCTCGGCTTGTCCATAATGTGAGCACACTGCTCCCCACCTGCATACAGACATGAAGAGACAAGAAGCACGTGTTTAAAGCCTAGAATTGAGCCTGGAACTCAGGTGCCCTGCGAAGCTGTCCCATGCAGTGTCACTATACTGCGGCCATCCCAAGATGCCCAGCGCAGGCCAGCACAGTTGCAGCTGCCCCTGGCCTCTCTCTGCCCTTCCAGGTCCTAACTGATCCCTGGGGACCCCGTGGCTGCCAGTGTCCCCTCTCAAGGGAGGGGCACTGCCTCTGGTCTCCTCTGTCTGCCTCATCCTGGATTAGGACAGCATACCCAGGGCCCTTCTCCCTCCGCTGTTTTCTGTGCCTTATTTACCGCTGGATTCTGGATGTTGGAAACTATGGTTTAAATGCCAACTGCTGCCCCTTGAGGACACAGACTGGGCCTAGGAGGGACAGCAGCGCTGCTCTGAAGCTGCTCAGGGCACTGCAGGAGCAGGAGACCCTGGCTGTGCCACCCCCCCCAGCACAGTGCTGTGGCAGGGTCACCACCTGCTGGCTCATGGTGAATTCCTGGAGACCTGACAATGTGCCCCAGTGTCACTGTGCTGAGCCACTCCCAGGAGGGGAGAGGGCACCACCCCACAGGGCTGCAGACCAGTGCGACCTCGGTCACCAGGGCAACCGGCCCAGCTTCCATCAGCCCAGACCGGTTCCTGCTTGTAGGCTCTGCAGTCCCGGAGCCTTCCCAGGGGTTCAGCACCACATAGGGCTGTTCCAGGGAAGGCTGTAAATCAGACACAGCACAGCCAGGCCTGGCTTTTTGTTTGGGAGCCATGGCCCCTTCACCTTAAGAAGCCAGCGGCCCAGCCAGCCTTCTCCTCTAGAACTAGCTTCTACTAATTCTCATTCAAGTGTGAAAGACTGATAAAGGTTGTAGTAAGAACTACCTCAGGACGGAATCCCACTGAGCAGAGAAACCAGTCTCCACAACAAAGTACGAGTGTTGATGGTTGAGGCTTGACTTGATTCTGATGTTTAATTTCTGTTCAACATAAAGGAAGTGGCCCGTGTCTGTGGAGCTCAGCCTTGTGGCTGGGACTTCCCAGCACACTGTCCTCTGCCCCGTGGTCCCCGCCCTGGCCAGGCTGCCTCTGTGAAGGGGTGTCGTGCAACCTGGGCACTGCCTATCTGGGAGACAATTCTCCTGCAGCTGTTGCAGGGATGGCGCAGGGGAGGTGACAGGGTCTCCCCCAGAGGCCAGGCTCCAATCTCAAGGTCAGCTCTACCCTCCAGCAGTAGAGCAGACCTGGACCCTCTTGGGCCAGCTGGTCCTTGCTGCCGGTCCAGTGGTAGCTCAGACAATCAATGTAGACACAGAAGCAAGTATCAGGACATTTGTAAGGGACGGCAGAGCCAAGCACTCGCTCTGTGACCATCCAGAGCATATCCACCTGCACGTGGATATGCATATCACATGCATATCCACTTCCTTCCTGAGGAGGGCGCTCCCAGCCAGGCCCAGTCTCACCCTTCCTCTCCCCAGGAGGTCTGCAGTGGCCTGGCTTCTGCTCTCCCAGACCAGGTGGAAATCCCCAGAGAGAGGTGTCTGCTCCCTACAGTGGGGGTCTTGTGACCCTGGGCATCTGGACCAATGGCCCTGCATCCAGGGGTCTTTCTTGGGCAACATTGGAGCAGAGGAAGACGAGGAGGAGGAGCAGGCTGCCAGAGTCTCTTAAAGTGGGAGGCCACCCAAGGCCACAGCTACTGCTTCCCCAGCGGCTCCGGGAGCAGGAGCAGGAGCAGGAGGCCCTGCAGGCGACAGAGGCTGTGACAGGTCTGAATAGGCAGGATAGCTTGGTCCTCGGAATACGGCACCAGTCATGGCAGGTGCCATGTCCCCTGTTGAAGACACATGGGCATGGGAGTCTGGGTTGGGACCTGAAGCCCACCAGGAGAGTGGGGCACGGGAGTGGCAGAAGTCAGGACCCCCAACCTCTCCTGACCGCAGGACCAGGCCAACTGTCTGGGCGGTCCGCAACCCGCCATCCTGGTGGCACTGTGGCTCATCACTCCATCGGCCACCTCACATGGGGCAGGGTGGGCTCCTCACGGAGCTGTCTCTGTCCATCTGGCTGAGACCCTTCTGGTCTCACCGTGTGGTCCAGGCTGCCTCTGGCTCCTGCCTCTGCCTCCTAGAGTGTTAAGATTACAGGAGTGTGAAGACCATGAGTGGGTGTTTTGTTTTTTGAACTATTTCCTGTTTATTTATTTATTTTTGAGGCAGGGTCTCTTTATGTAGGCTAGGCTATCCTTGAACACACTATGTAGCCCAGGCTGGCCTCAAACTCACTGTACTCTTCCTGCCTCAGCCTTCTGAGTGCTGGGATTACAGGTGTGAGCCACCGCCCAGCTTCTGTTTTTGTATATTTGGCACATGTATGTAAGGATCACATTCCTCATGGGAAGCTGGGCCACGGACATGACACATTTAATTCATCCTCTGTCCTCTTCCCCTTCTTCTCTCCCCTCTTCCTCCATGTGTCAGCCTCCTTCCCTTTTGAGACAGGTAAAGTGAGAGGTGCTGGGGGCTCAACTCCGGATGCATCTTTCCGGAGCATGAGGGTTTCTCAGAGCAAACTCAAGAAGGGTTTAACCTGTTGTCTTAAGTGTACTTTCTATTCTCAGGGCAAACCTAGAAATGCTGCGAGCATTAGGTACTGTGTAAAGAAATGGGCTGCTGTCCTGGCAACCATCTGCTGGCTGCTGGGCTCAGGCTTGAGCGCTGGGCGCTGGGCATGGCCACCGTGCCACGTGACCCAAGTGACCTAATCTGAGTGGAAGCCCCACAGGCGCTTTCTCTGGGTGCCCTTACACTGCACAGGTGAAGCCAGCCCTGTCCGGGCCACAGGCCTCTCTTACCTTGAGACTGTGACCTTGACCTTGGCCTGAGCAACCCTGACCTGGGCGGGGAGGGTGATTGTGTGAGTGTGAGCGTGCATGTGTAAGAGAATGACAGATCCTGTGCCTTCTCGTGAGGTCTCCATGCAGCCTGGCCATGTCCTCAGCTCATTCTGCCAGTGAGAGAAGTTGGGGTCCCCACCCACACGGGGACACAGATCTGGACCTCAGGCCACCTCAGCCAAGGACAGACACTCGGGGCTCACGGAGAAGCCTGGGCTAGAAATTGTGGGCGCAGAAGGGTGCAGCGATCCCAGGGAGCCAGCTGCTCGGTGGTGCCTCAGTTTCCCCACAGGTAAATTCTGGGTCCCTCCTTAGAGGCTGCAGGACATGGGTGACTGGCTCATGGAACCACGCACTACGAGCAGAGTCCTTACACGAGCACTACAGAGTAGCTCCTGCCTGGGCACCCGGCAGCCTTCTGTGGTGACTACTGTCCCAGTGCCTCTGACACCTCAACAACAGACCCTCACAAAGTGACCTGGGCGGAAACAAACCACCTTTATCTTCCTCGGTGGTCACTGTAGCATGGGGGGTTCCGAGGTGGAGGGAGGGATCTCCTAGTGATGTCACCCCAGGTATACAAGAACACTGTAGGTGGGACACATCTGCAGGGCCAGCTTGCCACCTGCCATGGCTTTTTCGGCATCCTGGACTTCAACCCCATCTGTATCACCCAAGCAGGCCAGGCCAGGGCTTGGTGGTCTTTCCGTGGAGAGGTAAATTAGTCAGATGTTTGAGGCAGGTGCAGGGGACAGGCCTTCTGGGGGACAACATGGAGGACAATCTGGACATGGTCTTCATTCACTGAAACAGCATGGTAAGAGGAGAGAAACCTGCACACCCCGAGGATTACCAGCGGTGAGTGATATTCTAATAGGCATCGATCACCCAGGTGGGGCCAAAATCTCATCCGCCCCTTCCCAGAAAGTCCCTGACTGGAAACCCTGTACACTTGCTGTGTGACTCGCTTTCCCATTTAATCAGTATTACCTGAGTGACTGCACCTGCAGTCTGACCAGATGACTGTGGTTTGTCCCACTCGGTACCTGCCTCACCTCCTGACTTCACTGTGTAAGACATCTCTGAAAGGTGGGGTGTGTGTGCACCCCAATTCCAGTCTCCAATTCTAGACAGAAGCTTTCTTTCACTCAATAAGCTTTTCCTCCTCTTACCCTCTGTTGTTCCTACAATTCATTCTTTGATTTTAGAGAACATGACCTTCTAGCAGGCACGGCAGTTGCTTCTCTTCCCCAAGGTCAGTCTCACCTTGGATCCTGGCATGGAGCCAGCCCGCCACACAGGATCTTGCAGCAAGCTGAGGTTGCCTGGCTCTCAAAGAAGCCATGTGCGGCCGCCTCGTGCTCAGACCGCTGCCCGCTGCTGACCGAGAGCTCACTGCCAAATCAGGTTACAGCCGCGTCATGAGGGACCCAGCAGGTTTCCTGCAGCAGCCTTCAGGAAGGAACCGCCATACACCTGTCCAAAGTCCCCAAGGAGAAACACAGCTCTGATGAGACTTCCGGCTGCCTGGCTCCAGTGTGAAAAGCAGCAAGGAACCAAGAAGAAATATAAATGAGGCCAGGTGGCATGTGCCTGTAACCCCAGTACTGGGAGGCTGAGGCAGGAGTGCCACTGTGAATTGAAGGTCAGCCTGGGCTACATAAGGAGTTCAAGGCCAGCCTGGAACACATAGCAAACTCTGTTTTTTAAAAAAGATTAACAACTAATTCTCTAGATATTTCCAGTTTGCCCCCAAACCATTGATCTGGTGAACGTAAGATCATCGTGAAAATGGAAGTAAGATCTTTGTACTTCTGAAGGGCTCGGGCTAGTGTTATCCCTGAGAGGACTCCAGGACTGCCTGCCTTATTTAATGCTTTCCCTGTCTCTCTTTTTATCTCTCCTGACCCTTCGGCCCAGAGAAGCCTGAAATCAGTGATTCTCAAATTTGGCTGGTGCTGGGGATGTTTGAAAGTTCCTCATCTCTCAGGGTTGGCCCCAGATGGGGACAGTTAGGAAGTGTTTCCTGCCATCTGCCTCTGAGGCATATGCAGATGCATCTACTAATTCAAACTCATGCAAACTATTTGAAAAATGAACAAAAAATTTCACTGGGGAGAGAAGAAGCTCAGTGAAACTTGAACTGTTCTGGAATTCACTCTAAGCCTCAGATTTTAGGCACAGAGGACCTGGCCACACCCCATGAATCTCAGCCTCACCCCAAGAATCATAATGTGAAGGGATGTCACATCTTTTCCAGGTTTTCCAATCAGTCAATTTCTTTTCTTTTCTCCCCCTCCTTTTCCTCTGCGTCCTTCCCCTCCCCCTTCTCTTTTCTGTGGTACTGGGGATGAATGCCAGGGCCCTGTGTGTGCAGCCAGGCCCTGTTCCACTAAACTGCACCTCTAGTTCTAGCCTGTTTGACTCTTGGCTTCCCTGAGGTTTCTCTGAGCCACTGCTGTCCCTTGTCCGGGGTCTTTGAAGATGACCCCTTTGATGTTTGCTGGCTTTGCTTTCCAGGCATGTACCTTCCCCTGTCTGGCAGGCTCCTGTTCTTTGGTTTGTTTAGATCTGCTCTTCTCTCTCTCACCCATTGTGCCCAGGGGTTCCACCCTGGCCACCCCCTCCTGAGGTCAGGTGCGCATCTCATTCAAGGGGACGGCCCTGTGATCACTGGGAAGTGGGTCTGGGCTCCTGCACACACAAGGTTGTGACTGTCCTTTGCCCATGGAGTGCAGTCCTGGTGGTACCGCCTGCCCCAGGCCAGGAGGTGAGGATCCTGAGCTTTCTGTCCTTCTAGGCAGTCCCTTTCTGTTTGTAGCACATTCATTTTCTTTCAGAATTTGTACAGAGAGAGAGACAGAGAGCCAGAAAGAGAGAGAGAGGAAGATACACACACAAACACACACACACACACACACACACACACACACACACACAGAGTGAGAAAGCGAGAGAGAAAGAGAGAGAGAGAAGAAAGAGAGCGCACATAGATACTTTCAAATACATGAAACAGAAAATACTATTCAAGGTGACTCTGACACAAGGAGATATGCTGAGTGTGGTTGCACTGTCTACAATCCCAGCACTCTGGGAAACTGAGGCAGGAGGATCAATCCTTTAGCCCAGTCTGGGCAACATGATGATTTAGCAAGAACGTGTTTCAAAACAAAAACCAACACAGAAAAACGAAAAGTGCTAAGCTATAACCCAGTGAAAATCCCTGGGTTCAGTTCCCAGAAGTTGCTCCAGAAGTAAAGAAAGCAGAAGGAAAGACGAAGCCTCTCTGATGCTCTGCAGCAGAAGCCCTGTTGCTCTGGCTGTTCTTGCTGGCTTTCCTTTGTCTCCAACATTGCAGATGAGGATGGAAAACACAAAAGAGACAAAAGGAAGAGGCCCCTTCAGAGAGCAGCCAGTCCCTTTCAAGGCCTCTAGTTCATTTCCTTGTGTTCATTGGTTTTCATTGGCCACCTGTCCATTTCTGAGCCAATCCCGAGCCACTAGAAAAATGAGATGTATTGATTGGCTTAGACCTTGAATTTCTGACCACTGTCAGGGAAGCAGGGATTTCTATGGTTGGTTAACATTCTCTGGCTCTGAGATCCACCCAATCCCAGAGATGCTGCTGCATGATGAACACTAAGAAACTCCTCCATGTCTGTGACAATGTCATGAACCTGACTACATCTCCATGATGATACCATGCTGTACCAATTGGCAGGTGACAGAACTTCACAGATTGGAAGTCATTTGCTACCGTGTCTCCTAAGACCTCCCAAGTCCCCGGATCTAAGACTGCTGTCATGACACAGATACCCCGTGTCCTTACCTTCGACAAAGCCACAGGTAGAGCCCAGCTGTGAGGGCCAGAGGGGCTGTCTGTCCCCTGGGCAGCCCACTCCTGGTGTCACCCACCTGTGCCTGGCTGTCACACCTGCTTGCTATGGTGTAGGTGATACTAATTTAGATAAAAATACACTGGAGAGTAGGACCACACACTACAGCTGCGGCCAGAGACGATGTCTAGATATGGACAGAAGGACAGGCTTCCAGACTTCCGCAGGATGAGATAAGTGGTAACATTCAGTCTGGTGAAGTCTAGATAGGCATCAGGCACCGCATCCCCTCCCCAAGAAGTCTCTATTTTTTCCATGAGCTCTTGCTACGTGACCTGCCTTCCTATTGGCTCTCTGCAACCTGAGAGATAGTACTTGTAAGCTTATTGGGTGATCACAGCTGTAACCCATGTTGGAAGGCGGTCTGCCCCTTGAGCTTCCCTCCTGGCCTTTCAGTAAATACCTTCCTAACTTTCACTTCTGTTGTTCCTAGACCCACTCTTTGATTTTAGAGAGCAGGAACTCGGGCACCAGACATCAGCACGCTGGGGCGCTGACACTGCTCTTAAATCCTTCGGTGGTCCTGTGTTGTCACCTGTGTCCCAGGATGTGCCCCAGAGGAGCACTGGGCCAGAACTGCTCTGATGGCAGGTGTGAACCATCTCGTGTGTGCCCGGCCTTCCTCTATGGTTCTAGACCTTGGCACGATGCTTATTTCGGAGTGTCTTATTGAAGTCATTTTCTTCAGGAGGAGAGCCACAAGTTCTACATGGCATTCAGATGGTTCCCAGAGCCACAGGTGCCAGTTGGAGAACAGCATGTGGCACGGGGCTGCTTTCGCCTCCTTGCTCTCTCCCCTCACTTCCCGCCTCAGGCTCTGCAGTTGTGGATTCCTCCTAGTGCCTCCTGACTTAGAGCCCTGAGCTCTTCAAAGCAAAACACAGGATGAGAGGCGTGTGTAGGTGAGAGTGTCTGCATGCATGTGAATTTGTGCCCGTTTTGCATATATACATGAGAGTGGGCAGAGCCTGTGGCACCAAGAGTGTGCACAGGTGAGTGAGCATATTTGTGTGCACAGTCACACACATCTCCCTGGGTTTGTAACTGCCCATCTCCTAGAAATGAGAAGTGGCTTAGAATTTACATGAGGGGCCGGAGATTTGGCTTAGTGATTCCATAGTCTGCCTGGCAAACGTAAGGTCCTGAGTTTGATCCCTGTTAACCACATACCACGATGTTGGGAGTGGTGACTCACACCTGTAATCCCAGAATTTGAGAGGAAGAGGCAGGAGGATTGCTATAAGTTCGAGACTGGCCTGGGCTATATACTGATTTTGGGGTCAGCCTGAACTATAAACTGAGACCCTGTCTCAAAAAAAAAAAAGAGAATTTACATAGTGGCGATCGCATGCTGTTCTGATGCTGATGAGTCTGAAGCAAGCTGAGGACCCTGCGGCCGGTCATGAGCCATTGTCATCCTGCGGAAGAAAGCGCTTGATGGTGACAGAAGGTAAGAAGTTACTTATCAAGCGTCCCTTGAAGTGTGCGTGAAGGCTTTGTCTAAGCAAGCATCTGGGGAGAATCCGAACTCACTGCAGCTCTGGCACTGTGACCCGCCTCCAGAATCCCAGATTATCCTCAGACCTCAGGATTCATGCTCTGCAGAGCTGCTCAAAAAGAAGACTCTTTGAAAGAGGCCTAGCCCTACTCTCGGACGTTTGTCTAGAGGTGTTTGGGAAGTGCAGACAAGCCCTAGTGGCACAAGACTTCAGGACCACACGCACCACAGCAACTGAGCTGACAGTGACTGAGGGCAGCTCCCGAGTGGCTGACGGAGAGCTCAAGATCGGCCGGCTCACAGGGTCACGGAAGTGTCCTGGGAAAGGGTCCCCAGACCTTCTCAGAGGATCAGGTTGTCTCATGTCCGAGTTCTCATAAAACCCTTCTATGAGAAGGCTCACTCACACTTTTTAACTTAGTGTTTTTATTGTGGAATGCAGCATTGCGCCCCCCCCCCCAACCCCAAGCAAGTCTTTCTGGGCTTTCCAGGAAGCCCAATAGCCTGGCGTGACCACAGCTGGCATTTGGCCGATGCTCAGAGCTGCACCTGGCTGAGTCCCAGAGAGAAGATGAAGAAAAGTGGGTGCGGGAGGGCTTGGGAGGCACCTACCCAGGCGGGACCCACCCAGGCTGCCTCACATTCAGAGCCACCAGGTGTTAAGAGCAGCCGTCAAGACCCGAGAGAGGGGAGCTGTGCTGTGCTGTGTAAACCCACCTGCAAGAAGAAGGAAAGACAAACGATGTCCTACAGTTACGTAAACAGAGGCGGTTCCCGGGGCTGGGAGGAGAACACACAGTAGCTTGGAATTTGTACAGAATGTGTCTGATCTTTAATGAGCCTGATGAACTTAGTAAATTTGATATACAGTAACAGTTTAAGCAAACTTCTGACTTTAGAGCAGCATTAAATTTTTTATGAAGTTCCTCTACTGGGGACATCATCTCTGTCCAGAGTGGGAGGTGACTTTGTGTCCTCAGCTCAGCATGAGACTCCCCAATGCTAGAGGGTTCTCAGTGTCAGTAAATCCACACCATGCTAATTGCTTTTCTTTCCTTTCTCTCTTTTTGTTTCTTTTCCTTTTTTTTTTTTTTGAGATAGGGTCTCACTATGCAGTTCCGGCTGGCCTTGAACTCATCAAGTAGCCTAAGTTGGCCTTGAACCTGAGGTGATCCTCCTGCCTCAGCCTCTTGAATGCTGGACTCACAGGAGTACGCTAGCATACCCAGCTTCCGGGGTTTGTTTCAAAATAGAAGTAACATTCATGGGCCCTACCTGCCCAGAGACAAAACCCAAACAGATCCTTGCTTCCTGGTGTGGCAGTTCCCTCTGAAGTGGAGGTCTCCTTGTGGGCTCACCTGGGAGCTTAGAACACCCCTGATGCCTGGTGTCCCCAGATGCCGACCTAAGTGGCCCAGAATGTGGCCAGCTGTCCCTGAGATCAAGAGGCCTGGTGGGTACTCTGGGACAAGGGCTGAAGGCCTAGCTTTAGGTCCATTTGGAAGACAGGAGGAGGGCAGGTGCCGACCAGGTCAGCCCGTCCCCTCTTCCGCGCTCTCTCCTGGGGACTGTAGCACCAAGATTTTCCCGCAGCCCTCACTTCTGGCACGTAGGTAATTATTCACATACGAGTCAAGCTCACTTGCCCATTTTAAATACAGTCTTTAATTGTGTCTGAGATCCAGAGATGGGACTGGAACCCTAACCATTTGAAAAGCGCTTGTGATCCGTCCCATTGGCAGTCAGATCCTGTGAAGCTCACTTCTCCCAGGACGTCACCTCTGTCTTGCAGCCGCTGCCCTGAATCTGAGCAACATGCACAGGTGCATGGGGAGCAGCGGGGTCACAGTACCCCAAAAATGTCAAGAGTCAAGAATGTGCCTGCCCCGCCCACCGGCACCCTGATTCAGCCGCCAAGCCCAGCGCTTGTCGCTTGCTTATGGAGTCCTTGCAGCCTCTGGTTTCAAGTGCGGGCAGTGAGCCTCTACCACCAGCAGGGAAAAGACTCAGATCCGAAACTCCAGGGCCACTCTCGGTGGATGTGTCCCTCTTCTCTGCCACGAGGTTGATAGGCTCGAGCCCGACTTGTTGAACGCTGAGACCCCGGATCGGATATTGGCACTGATGATTTTTATCTGAAGGCTAAGAAAACCTTTTTCCCTGCTATGTCTTCACAAGGCACAATTAAAAATACAGTAAATACTGCTGCCCAGTGCTGTCCATTGGAAAGGCAGCTCATAAAACCATGACGCTGTGTCCTCATCTGCCTGTCAATGGGGTCTGGCAGCACGTGACTTCAGGCTGTTCCCAAAGTCAAAAGAAAAAGGAAATGTATTGAATCCACTCAGGACACTGAGACAGCCGGGATGGTACAACTACAGACACTCAGGAGAGAGGGCTCCAGGGCTGCTGCAGGAGGCAGCCAGCAGGGCCTCAGCCCGGGAGCACAGCGCATGTGGCCAGGCTGTTTTGAAGCTGCAGTCCAAGGTCTCCCCTGCAGTCCGAAGCGGAGCCCTTCCTATCCCTTCTGCATCTCATCGGCTCCAGTTTCCTGCCGACCAGGGCAGGTGGCCTGGCCCCCCGAGTCTGGGCAGGGCACAAGGGAGCAGAGATGGGGACACTAAGGGGGGACAGTGGCTTCTGGTTGAGTGAGTGACTTCTGGTCAGCTCCAAGGTACAGAAGGCTTTGGGGAGTTCTGAGCCATGGTGCCAGGTATCCCCCAAATCCCAGTTCACCATGTCCTCTGAAGCTTCTCATGTCAGAGCCAGAAGCTGACACACCAAGGAAACCTGACATGTCCTCCCTCCACTCAGTAGAAATGCTATTTTCTTTTTTTTGAGACTAGGTCTCACTTTGTAGTTCAGACTGGCTCTGAAATCACTATGTAGCCCAGGTGAGCCCCGAACTCACAGCAATCCTCTTGCCTCTGCCTTCTGAGTGCTGAGATTACAGGTGTGAGCCACCACACCTGGCACTGTGGTATGTGGTATTGATTGCCGAGATTACGGGCATGAGTCACCATGCCTGATGTTGTGAGATAACTCCGAAGAGATCCAACGTCTCAATCTCCATGTGCTCTGTGTGCTGGCATTGGCCAAAAACTGCTAGATGACTGGAAATTGAATGGAAAGCACAGTGGTAAGGGACACAGTGGTAAGTGGACAGCCCTTGAACCCCCTCACTTCCGGTGGGCCTTCAAGGATGTTAGCAACAGAGGCTCAGGGGCTGGGCGGGGACACCTGTACCCTGGGGGCTCAGAACAGCTCCCTGCTGGCCAGCTCTCTGCTGGGCACTTGGGCACTGCCCAGCTGTCCCCTGGGGAAGCTGCTGCCATTACCCTTCCCTTCCCTTCCCTTTGAAAGCGCCCTTTCTGCTGCAATGACTGTGGACATCTGAGCCAGCCTATAGACCAACCCTCTTCAGCCCCACAGGGCGTGGGGCCACCTCTGCTCTTCTCTCCCATCCCCCAGCAGTCAGCTTTTGTCCCCTGCTTCCGTGAGACTTGCTCTCCCCATGGCCCAGTCCACCTTCCTTCTGCAGGTGACAGTGCCCGGTCCCCGAAGCCCTGAGGTCTCTCCTATTCTCGCTGGCCTCCCAGAGGAGCTCCCTGGACATCTCCTTGTGTCATGGACTACTGTCCAGTCCGCACTGCTGCTCCTCTGAGAGCACCTGGTGTCAGAGGCTCTGGTCATGAGAGTCCCCGCTAGAGTCAGAACTTGAAGTCTGCTATTCTTTCCATCTGGCCCACTGTAGACGCTGTTTCTAAGAAACAGGCCAAG
Source organism: Petromus typicus (assembly GCA_004026965.1). NCBI lineage: Eukaryota > Metazoa > Chordata > Mammalia > Rodentia > Petromuridae > Petromus > Petromus typicus. The sequence continues at coordinate 46,216 of PVIR01002256.1, forward strand.
TCCCCTGTGTAGGAAGTTGGTGATTTCGTTGCCTGGATCTTTGAATTGTGGGTGCCATCTTGGCTGCGGTTTTTCCATGACCACGTGAGGCTCGGTCAGCGTGGGCCAGAAAGTGAGGTTAGCGGGGGATGGTGGGGGGGGTGCTGGAGAGGTCCTGGGGACTAATAGTGGTGGCAAAATGGATTTTGTGGGTGCCAGGCCCTCCTGACCCTTCTGCCTGAGCTGTGAGACTTTATAAGTTGACCTTATGCTGAGGTATGTGGCTCAGTGGTAAAGCCTGGCATGGATGAGGCCTTGGACAAAAGGGAAACTGAGGCACAGGAAGGTTGAGTAACTTCTGTTCTCACTGGGTGGGAAGTTTCATGAGATGGGTAGTTGACTCTGCAGGAGAAAGGGTACCAAGAAGTATGGCCCAAATTGCTCAGGACAGCTGGTCTACCCTGGTCTGGCTAGAGCTGGTGGCCCCCCAGGGATAGCTCTGTTGCTCTGGGAAGTGTCTGTCCTCTGTTAAGGGGCACCAGGGAGAAGGGCTCAGGCCCTCACCACAGAGCTTCACTGATCAGAGCTCTGCTGGGTACACAGAAGTCACAAGGAGCCAATTACAGATCTAAGAAGACATCGCTGCAGGCGAACGGAGCCTGCGGCCCCACCCGAGGGCACTCTGGCCCTTGGCTGGCTGCAGAAAGTAGGTGCCAAAACTGTGCACACAGGAGGGAGAGTCCCCAGCCTGTCCTGCCCGAGTAATGGACACAGGAAGTGTCCTGAGGGCACAGCTAGAGACAAGCAGTGAACCCATTAGGCCAGCAGTGCAGGGCGACCCCAAACCCGCCTCCTCCCTACCTTCGCCAGCAGACCTGGGCTGCAGGGCACCTGGGTCCCTCTTGGGAACCAGTGTGCTAGAGATGGTGGGAACTGCTGCCAGCCTAGAGCCAGCCTGGAGGTGGCCTGTCCACCTCAGGAAGAGGATGGCATGTGGCTGGCAGAGCATGAGGGACGGGGTGTGGACAGGACTTCCTGCTGCATCATTGCTGCTCTCCATGCCATCGCGAGCTTGTGTTCCTGGACCTGCTCCCCTCTGCGTTCAGAGCACAGGGGCTTGGAGGACTCAGGTGCCCCACAGCAGAGGAGCCTCCATGTCAGGGTCTCTCCCAAGCCCTGTGCCGGCTTCCTCTGCAGCTGCTTTGTGACGCTGTCAGGTGCCAGGCTGTCTCTGAGCAGGAAATCTATGCGCCTATCTCACGGGTGGTAGAGTAAACCTCGGTGAGGGGATGGGCACAGAGTTCAACAAAAGGGCATTGTCACTTTTACAGCGAGTTGAGGAGCCTTGGAGACAGCCTCAGGACCTGCCCAGCCACAAGAACAACACCGTGAAAACTGTTTCCTTGTTTGAACTGGGCCCTGCATTCACTCGAGAAACCTGCTGGGCGCGGGGCTGGAAGAGATCCTGCCTTTTCAGCAGCAGTGCGCAGGCCAGGACTTGTCCCTCCTCGAGGACCCAGGGAGCCCTCGTGTCACCTAGGCTGGGAGTGAACTCACTGTGCCTGACTTTTCAGGAGCTTAGTTCTTTCTCTTTCCAGCTGTGAGTACCTGAGGGACTCTGGGAGTTGAGAACATCAAAACAAGCTCAGAATTATCTTCTCCATCTTTTAAATTCAATTAATTATTTCATTAATATTGATTTTTGGTTTTCTGAGACAAGGTCTCACTATGCAATTCAGGCTGGCCTTGAACTCACCATGTAACTCACAGTGGCTTCGAACTCACAGCGCTTCTGCAGCCCTAGCATCACTTTTATTGTAAACACGTTTCATGTTGGCCATCAGCAGGTGTTTCCAACACACACGGAGCTGTTCTGGACATTCCCGTGGGATTTTCTGAGCATGTTGGATATCCCTCCTCTGGCGCATGCAAACGAGAAGAATTTCTGCATGAACTGTGCACTTTCTTAATCCTATTGCATGATGCCACAAAGCTCCTAGATGGGGCACCCTGGCCCCGGCCCTGCAGACCCAGGGCCAGCCAGTATAATATCACAGCATGGAGCAGGCAGAGTACAGAGAATGGTTACTCATGTTTTATTAGGACAAAAATAATTATAACATAAAACTTAATACTTGTACCTTTTTTGTGGGGCTGGGGATTGAACCTAAAGCTTCTGCACTGAGCTATTCATCGACTGCTGACTTTTTAAAACAATTTTGACACAAGGTGTCCCTAAATTGCTAGTTATCCAGGCTGGGCTCAAAGCTGTGATCTTTTTGCTTCAGCATCTCAGAGTGTGGGATGGCAGGTGTGGGTCAACACACCAGCCCTAGTCCTGGCTCCCCTATCCCTGAGCCAGGACCTTGGGACCTGGGCTCAGGGAGTGGGTGGAATCCTACAGCACTGTCCTTCTGTCTTCTTCTTCTTGGGCTGGAGTCCTCATTGCCCACCTCCACGTAAGGCCCATCTCGCTTTCATCTGTGCCACGGACTAATGAAGTGTATGTGCCTATGTGTGTGTGTGTGTGTGTGGGTGTGTGCTTGGTCTCTGTGTCTCTGCCTTTGTATCTGTGCCTCTGGTACAGCATCCAAGGAGGGAGCACAAAGCTGAGACCCAGCTGGACCCCAGCTGGCCCAGGGCCTGCTGTCATGAGTGTCAGGCTGGGGCCCTGACCATCTTGGAATTCAAGACCTGCACCTGACTCTGGACACAGAGGCTGGTGATGGGCCTGGAAGGGCTGCTGCAAGCCACCATGCCCTGGCTTTATCTCACTGGTTTCTTGGAGCTTCTCCATCCATGTCCATCACCATGGGAAGTGGCACCATGTGGCCAGGTCCTGCAGGTCCCACTGTAGCAGTCATAGGAACCAGAGGCCCAGACGCCCATTGTCCCATCCATGCTGCACCTCCGCCTGCCCTCCACCTATGGGCTTAGAGGGAGACCCTGCCGCTGTGGAGGCAGAGAGACACGAGCCCGGGGACAGCTGGTTCTCAGGAGACAACACAGCTGTGGTCCAACAGTCCTGGTCCGTCACTTCTCCTAGTGATGGGCATATATGAGCTTTTACATCAGTCCAGGAACCATGACCAGCGTGGCTGGCTGCAGAGGGACTTGATTTGAAAACTGACCAGGAAACTAGTAGAAGAATTTCGAGCATAGGCCCTGCTGAATGGGCAAAGAACTATGAAGATATCTGGGTCCCCTGTGACTGTTCCACAGGGACCTCACAAGATGGGTTTCAATAACCAAGGGGGTCAGTTGATCAACCACTCTGTGGGCACCAGTTGTCTTCTTCTCCCTGTAGTGCTCACCACCACCCAGTGGGCACATGGACAAGGTAGGGCTGCAGCTCCCATAAGCTTAGCAGCCTGGACCTCTAGCCACCAAGGTCAGCTTGCCTGGGGCCACCATCAAGCTCTCAGCCAACCAGCAGCAGAGACCAACAAAGGGTCTCTGAGGTGGCATGGTTTCCTGGGGTCTCTGCCAGCAGCCCAGTGCCAGACCGGCTGCACTGGACTGAGGCCATCATGGAAAGGGCAAGGCTAGCCTCTGCAGGAAGAGAGTGTGGGTATAAACTCACCTTCCCTGAGCAGTTCCTGGGTCTTACCACACTCTCTCTGTCTTGAAGCTGCAGCGTGACAGAACATGGAATGTCCTTTTCAAGAGACAGCCATGGCCCCAGTGAGGTGGGGACACCTTGCTCAGGGGGCGGGGGGGATATGGCACTGTTTCTCCCAGAGCCGGCATTGGGCATATAAATGAATCACCACTATGCACAGTGATCGGCTGACATTTCTGCTTCCTGTTCTCATGGCTTTGTCCTCTGCTGGCCTTGAAATCTTTATTCCACAGGAAAAAATGGTTCTGCCAAGAGACAGAGCAAGATCCATTAAAACAGAATTGAGGGCGGCCAACCGGGCACATGGCCGTCTCCTATTTCTGACTCAAGAGGCAAAGCAGAGAGTGGCCATCCTGACTGGCCCTGCTCCACCGCAGAGGCAGAGAGGGCTGAGGGCTGGAGAGGGCTGAGGGACGGAAGTTTGAGTCCTGAGGCGGAAGACAGAAGGCATCGGAACATTCGTGGGGGAAGTAGCTGTGTGCACATACCAGGAGCAGAAGGAAGCTAGCCAGCAGGTGTGTTTGTCCCTTGTTTGATCTGAGCACATGTGCGCCTATTTTCTTTCCTCTCTTATTCCCTCACCAAGGAACATAAGATGTGCTGGCTTCATATCACTGCGAGAAGTATTGTCCACTGGACTCAGTGGCCATCAGGGGTGGTGTAAATATGGCCCCAGGATTTCCCTTCCTTTTAGGCTGTGTGGAAGAGTGTGTGGAGTTCGGCAGAACTTTAACCTGGTTATGGTCTTTGGCGTGGAGATTAAGTATGGCTTTGGAGACCGCCTAGAGTAGACTCTTGATGGCTTGCCCTACAGATGGAGTGGTTTGGCATGGGGCACTGTTACTTCCAGATGAAGGTGGGGAATGTAGTCTGGCAGGCGCAGCCCTCGCCAGTGTGAACAGTGATTGCCCGAGGGAGCAGGCCGAGCTTGCCCTCTGCCTCGCCGCGCCAGTCTGCCACCTCTGCCTGCACTGCTGCTGCCCTCGGTCCCTCAGGTGTATGTCGGGCCCACATCGATGGCTCTGGCTCCTGGGTTTTGGCCCCAACTTAGTCCGTCCTTGGTCTTGGCTTGAGCAGGGCAGATTGTAGGAACCTGTTACCTCCAAAGCCATGCAGCTGATTCTCTCTGATAAACCTCTTCTGTGTGTCCTGCCGACTCTGGTCCTTGGGAGAACTGGCTACTGACGTCCAAGGGCAGGTAGAAGCTGGGAGGACACCAGACAGAGAAGCATGCTGCCTGGGGCACAGGCAGACACGAGGGGTCTCTGTCAAGGCCCCAACATACAGCAAGATAGGAAGAGGTGTGTGGCCACCAAGCACACCAGACCTGCCCAAGCCAGGACTGTCCTGCAGGGCTCTGTTCAGCTCCTGGACTGCAGGACGGGGCCTAGGAGACAGTGGCATCCGGGACAGTCAGTCCTGGTCATGGCTACTATGAGCTTCCTGAGAAGGGAGCAAAGGAGGGGCGGAGGGAGGGGCCCAGGGAGCACGTTTGTGTTCATTTGAGTCAGGCAGGGAGGGGGGTGTCCCCTACCTCCTACCTCTGTGCTGACACAAGGCCGAAGACAGTCACTGGGATTCATGAGTCCCTCAAAACTGGGCTGCGGGTTTGCAGAGCAGCCCAAGCTGGAGAGGGCACAAGTGGGCCCAGGGTTGGTGCAGGGCCAGCGCTGAAGGGAAGGTGGGAGGCGGGGCTGGACCCCAGGGCCACCTTCAGTGATGGGTCCTGCCTCTGAGCAGCTGGCCAGGCTCCCCACATCCGTAGTCCCTAGGGACAGCACCTCCAGAGGCTCCCTGTGCCCCAGGGGAGGCTCCGGGTGACTACTGGGGTCTCCTGCAGTGGCGTTTGGTGTTGGAGTGCATCCCCACACCTCCAGAGGCCACATCCGCAGAGCCTCTGAAGGGGGGAGGGGCTTTCCAGACAGAGGTTCTCGGAGCTGCCTGCTCAGGTGGGCAGACCCAAACGGCGGCGGAGTCCTGTCCCCTGCTGGGTCGGCAAACAATGGCCCCTTGGGTCCTACCCAGGCTCCGCGGGGGCTCAGGGGAGCTCCCCAGACGCCTCCCTCCGCAGTGTACTCCAGGCTGTGTGCTGGGTGCCAGCTCTGGTCTGGGCAATTCAGGAAGAGCCCAGAGGAAGAGTTCTGCTCCAGAACTGCATCCGTCCAGGACCTGCCCGGAGCCTCCTCCCACCTCGCCGCCTGCTGAGTGACTGGGGCGTGGCTGGGGTGGAGTCCTGGCCCCGTGGCCCCGCCCCCGAGGGTAAAGCGGGCTCTGGCCTGGGCAGTCGGTCGACCGGCCGCCCACGGGGCTCGGACTGGGAGCACAGTCCCGTGGTGCAGGTGAGCACAGGTGAGCACAGGTGTGTGCTCTGATTGGGTCCCTGCGGGGGCTCCAAGCTGAGGGTCCCCGACCTGGACCTGGTGCCCAGGAACAACCTGGTGGGGTGCAGAGCTGGAGCAGGTGCGTTGGTTCTTGGGCAGGCAGATCCCTTCCTGGGGGACAGAGGACCTCACCTCACTCCTCCCAACCTATCCCAGTGCCTCCCTAGGCATCGCAGGGCTGGGCTGCTGGTCCCGGGGTCCTGGACAGCTGGTGGAAAGAAGGACACCACCGGGTCCCTGGGGCAACCCCTGTCACCCACCTTCCACGTCCTCACCTGACAGCTTGGGGTGTGCCCTTTTCCCCGGGGGCAAGGCAGGGAGGCTCTTTGGTGCTTTTCTTTGTCTTGGGGAAAATCTCGGCGGCCCGGTTTGTTACCTGAACTCCTTCTGCTCCTGCTTCCCCATGAGGTGGGGAGAAACTGGAAACTTTGGAGATGCCGGGGAGATATGGCGGGCCGGGAGCGGGACAGGACCGGGCCAGACCAGGCCAGGCTCCCCCAGGCCTTGGGGGACGTGACCCAGTTGGGGCTGTGATTGGGACCAGACACTTGTGTCTCTGGAGCCACTGGGCCATCATTCGGCTCCCTGTGGGAGACGCAGCCCTGGTTGGTGCCTCTGTTCCCCGGTCCCATGCTGGGGACTCAGGAGGGCAGCAGGTGGCAGCAGGTATCCTGTTGAATTCCTGGCAGCCCCAGGTAAGCACTGCCCCAAGGCAGGAAACTACGTACCTTATGGCCCTGGGTGTGGGTGGCCATAGGCCGTGGAGGGTGGCCCAGTCACTGCATGCCAGGAGTGCAGAGCTGGTGCAGCACCCGTGTGACCTGCCCAGGGCCCGGCAAGACGGCCCAGCTTCAGATCAGAGTGCGGCCAGCCACTTGCTGTGTGGAATCCGGGCACTTGTCCGTGAGGGAGACAGCACTTCCAGGTGAGGACCTGGGCAGGGGCCATGGATGCAGCTTGGAGACTGCGCAGCCTCATGCAAGCAGGTGGTGCCCAGGGCTGACGTCCGGGCTTCCAGTCTGCAAGAACCACTTGAAGAATGGAAAATTACAGAGGCTCTTGGTGTTTGGAAACTCTAAGTGAGGTGGGGTTGTTGACCCAGGTGGAGCTGGGGCAGGGCCTATGGGTGGTGAGGAGGAGCCATCTCCAGGGAAGGCAGGGGGGCTTCATGGAGGGGAAAAGGAGTCCTGGCAGTGGGGGCTCGGGGCTCCTGTCCCCCTGACCTTCCTGGATGGTGAGGTGTGATGAGGAGCGGGCCTGGCAAGAGGTTCGGGGGCATCCTTGTGATGGGCCCCTGTGCTTGCCTTGCACGTTCTTGGGTCCCAGGCAGTCTCCTTACTCTCGCCCTCTGCCGTAAGGCAAAGCCCAGCCCCTGGTTTGCTGCTATCTGCTGGCCTGTCCTGACCCACCCTGGTGAGCCAGGGCACTGTAACTGAAGGGGTGAATCTGGCCACCCTGATACCGTCGCTAACTGTGGGCATCAGGGTGACACTCTGGTCTAGCTGGGCATCGTTTCAAGCTCATTATGTGTTTCACTCAGTTACAAGGAAAGGGAGGCAGAATAATTTTATAGCTTGGTCAACATTTTCGTATCCTGCAGGGTGGAGCTGGGGTGGGCATGGGTGGGTAGGGCCTGGAGCTCAGAGTGGCCTGTTCCTCCCTTGTGTCAGAATGTCACAGCAGATGGGAGAAGGATGCTGAGAGCAAGTCCCCAGCTGGCATTGTGCTGCCCCTTCCCAACCTGTGCCCATCAGGAAGTGGCAGTCAGAAGCTCCGAGGGCACCCAGAGCAGGATCAGAGGGAGCTTTGTGATATCACGGGTGACTGCCTGGTCCTCACTGGGCAGCCATGGGGATGTGACCTAGGATCCTCATTGTCTACTGAGCCAGTGAGAAAGGGCCGAGCTTAGAGCTGTGGTCCAGGGTGGCTGTGGGGACTGCAGCAGAGGAAGGCTGCCTGTGGAGAATGGAGCTGGTTTCGGGTACAGAAGGTCGAACTTGCCCTCTTAGTGGGCAGGGAGGGGCCTGGGGCCTGGAGAACCCCTGCTGGGACCAGGATGCGTCTGGTGGCCTTAAGATCCAGCAGCAGGAGCGCCATGACCGAAGAACTAAGATGTGGTGTGGGCGCTTGGGTGTCCCAGCCCCTGACTCCTGCTGGGGGGCTCTGCCAGCCAGCACCGGGCTCCTGGGAGGACTGAGGGGGCACTATGGCCTTCAGGGTTCATCTCTTCATGTTGGGGCCCAGTGTGGAGCCAGGTTCCCCTAAAAAAGCAGAGCTGGGCCAGGCCTCGGTTTCCCCAGCAGCCACTGGCCAGGACTGGTGAGAAGGGGCATGTGTATATGCACGCGTGTCTTTGCGTGCATGTGCGTGAGTGTATGTGTGTGTGTGTGTATGTGTTTGTGTGTGTATGAGTATGTGTGTGCAAGACATTGGAGAGGCAGTTGAGGCTCCCGAGGGAAGGAGTGATGAGGCGGTGTTGTCAGGAACCTGCATGGTACGCAATGTGGGCTTTGAAGAGGGCAGGGAGCCCCAAACAGATCTTTCCAGTACTGGAGATCAAATACACTCCCTTCTCCCCACTGAGCTACTTCCCAAGCTGTTTTGTTTTTTATTTGGGGGCAGGGTCTTGCTAAGTATCTAAATTGCCCAGGCTGAGCTCAAACTTGTGATTCTCCTGCCTCAGCCTCCCAGAGTGCTGGAATTATAAGTGGATGTAACCCCACCCAGCCTAGATGTGCCCCTTACTCTACTAGTGGGTAGTCGGAAAGTGTTGTGTGTACATACTGAGCTTCAGGCCCTGGGCTGGTGGCCGGGAGGGGCTCAGGGAGGCCTCTGGACATTGGTGGTGGGGGCTGTCACACAAGTGCAGTGAACGAAGAACTGGGCGTCTGAGTTAGGACGGAGGAGCTCGGCTGTGGCAGTGGGTCATGTGTGCGGAGCGTACATGTACTTCCAAGCTTCTTGAAACAACCGAGAGACCTCTTTTCCTGTGAGGTTGGACTGGCAGATGCAACAACCCCAGGCTTTGTTCTGCTTGTTTGCTGGAGGTGTGAGAGCTGGTGTCAGATTCCCGGCCAGGCGACTGCCTGCCTGGTCCAGGTGGGGCTGGAGCTCACTGCCTGACTCGGCGATGTTTTCTAGGGACAGTGGTTGTGGAGTATGTTCTGTGGAATTACAGAAGATGCCTTGGCTTGGCAGAGCCCCCTGGTAGCGATATGTTTCTAATGGGTGGGAGATGATGTTTGTTTTGGTTTTTTGAGATGAAGTTTTACTAAGTTGCCCAGTGTTGCCTTGAACTCATGAGAATCCTCCTGCCTCAGCCTCTTGAGTAGCTGGGACTACAAATATACGCCACCAGGCCTGGCTGGGAGGAACTTTATAAAACCATCATGTCTCTGCCTGAAGCCAGAGCCCTGGTCTGCTCGGGAATGCGCCAGTGACCTGAGCCTCTGCTTTCAGAGCACATGTGTTTAGGTGCGAGGAGCTCGGCATTTTCCCAGGTAGCTCCAGGTAGTCGTTGGAACTTGGGCTCTCTGATTGGGTCAAAACATGTGTTTCTGATCATTCTGATCATTGATTCTGTCTTCCCTCGGGATTTACAAGGACCATGCTGGGTACCTTCTTGGTTTGACTTGGGGAGATGAGCCTCTCCATAGTTCCAGGGTTGTTACTGGGGAAATATTTGTACACAGAGTATTTTATACCTATTTATAAGAGTCCTGCCATCTGGACTGCCCCGGGCAAGCCTGCAACCTTAGCCAGAGACCTGAGCACAGTGTTGAGGGTCCCCAGGGGCCCGTCACGTCCCCAGCGTTAGGTGTGCACCCCTGTGTCCAGGCCCCGTCCCAGCTTGGGAGGCTGGTGGAGGGTCAGGGTGAGCTTCCGTGTCTTGAGTTTCGGTTACTTACTTGGCCTTTAGAACCCCAAAGTATCTGAGCTCTGCTGAGATCAGAGCTAGCTTGAAAAAAGGCCAGACCTGGTTCCTAAAAGTTCGTGATCTCCGTGGGGTGACTGGCTTCACTGAGGGAATCCTGGACGTTACAGGCCTGTCTGTCTCCTGGTTTCCCTCTTGCTCCTCGGTGGTCTCGGAGCAACAGACCTCGGAGGGTCTATCTGTCTGGCAGTCTTGTATTTGCTGCCTTGCTGGTGTGGGGCCAGACGCCCTCATGGTCTCATCTGCACCTCACCGAATAGCACCGGAAGGGGAGAGGGCGTCTTGTACCACGGGACTTAGTGCCGCGGCTTCAGCATAGGGGTTCTCTTTGCTTCTGTTCATTGGAAGTGGGGTGCTGGCTGATGATGGGGTGTGGCTTTTGAGATTGAAGAAGGGATATGGACACTGGGGTTCCCCTGCATCCCCAGCAACTTGAACAGGGCCCGGATTGCCATAACAGTGCCCCGGGGCTGTGAGTGCATCTGTATCTCCACCCACACAGCAATCACACACGCTCTGGGGTCGCCAGAGGAGAGAGACTGAGATGAAACCGTCTTGTTTAGGGACAACCTTATCATTTCCTGGGACGGGGATGAAGTTTCACTGCGTCACACTGGTGCGTGGCAGCCAGGGAGTGACTCACAGGGCGCCTTGGCTTTGTGAGCCCTCGGCCCGAGATGGCCAAGACGCCAGGCCGTGTCTGCGCCTTTCAGAAACTGGATCCTGTGGCCTTCAGTCCCATGTGACCTGGGAGCAGAATGTGGCTTCCGGGGTCTCTCTGCACTCACCTCTTCCACATCACCTTCCCTCTCCTGTGGGGTGCAGGATGTGACAGATGGATGGCGCTCTCGTCTTCTACCGCAGAGCTCATGGTGGCTGCTCTGGACACCCGCACACTGGGCTGCGGGATGGCTGAGAGAGAGGGTTGACCAGATGGCTCCTGGGACCTGGGGCTTTTCTCATAGTTCCCACCAGTGACTCCCAGCGCTCCTTCCTGCTGGGCTTCCTTCTCTCTGGCCTTTAGGGATCTTGAATAGCATGCATGGATTCTGAGCTCGGAGCCTCTGCCGGGAAAGCCGCCAGCTGGATCGAATTTTCATTTCCTGAAACCCCAACCAGGCCCATCACTGGCGAGATGGCCGCGAGTAGCCAGGAGCTGCCTCCTGGAGTGGGGAAACCAAGGTGGCGAGCGGCTGTTTGCTCGGCAGGACTCTGGAAAGTCACCTTGGCTGGGCTGGGTGCGTCCTGCTGACGGCGCGGGGAGTGGGCATTACCACGCTGAGGTCTGTCCCACCCTTCCCAAGACAGACTGAGGCAAGTGTCATATGACTGTCACACTGGTCCAAGTGTGTCACCCTGGGCTCAGCGGGGTTTTTGTTCCTCCTGTGGAGGAAGCTTTTGACTTTACTCCTCAACTTAAAAATGCTTTTGGGGCTCTGAGCATGACTCCGTTCTTCTATTTTCCTTGTACACAGAGAGTAAATAAATGACTCGGCTCACTTTTATGGTGACCGTCCTAAGCCTTACTCATAATTTTATTCCTCTCAAGTTGCTTGGTTTTTTTTCCGTTTGGTTTAATGATTCACAAGGTGCTCAGTTTTGTGGCACAGTCTGTGGTATTCTGTGCGGTGAACTCTGAGCGCAGGTGGACTTCGCGTTGGGGCCTGGACGCACCTGCCTGATGGGAGGCAGAGACGCACAGATGCGGTCTGGCTCCCCCGTAGGGAGTCACACTCACTTGGCGTTGTGAATACTTCGTTTAACGAGAGTGAGTCCAGGCTTCCTGCGTGTCAGGTCTGTGGACTCTCCTGGGTCGGTGCACTAGGCCCTGGCGCGCAGGTCGGGGCTTGTGAGGCTTTGGATCCAGGGTCGGACTGGAAGGTCTCCATCCCGCTGAGTTGGGAACGTATAACACAGCAAGACCATCGCAGAGGGGCTGCCCACAGAGCTCTGCCTTCTGCCTGATCCCTTCCAGGCCCTCAGTGGGGCCATCAGCTGTGGGGGGGACCCCCAGATCGATTCTTAGGACCCTTTGTGGTCCTCTTAGGCCCAGTGTAAGGGTGAGAATGTGTCAAAGAGATGACACTCCATGACTATCGTTAGGGCCAGATGAGGAGCATTTGATCAGTCCAGCCCATCCCGCAGGTGTGGGGACCAAGCAGCGAAGGAAAGAGATTGCTCTGACTCTGCCTACAGCAAGGGAATTGGGTTCCACCACCCAGCAGCAGGGTGGGTGTCTGTGTCAGTGGGTGGAGAATCACTCTGAAGACACACGAAGCCCGGGTTCCCAGGGGCTGACCCACAGGACTCTTGCTGAGGCAGGTGGCGACCCTGAGGTGGCGGGAGAAGCGTGGAAAGCGATCCCCTTGTGGGTGGGAGGTTTCTGGTGAATTGACCCATGGTTCTCTGCTAAAAGTCGCTTCTATGAGGAAGCAACCAAGGGCGGTGGAGCCTGGGCCGCAGTGGAGGAGGGTGTGCCTGCCCGCCCGCGAGGCCCACCGCTCTTTACTGTACAGCCACTGGGAGTGCCCAGCTCCACCCGGCTCGGGCTCCTCGCTGCCCACCTCAGGGTCTGTTCACCTTGGCTCTGGATTCCTTTCCTGTTCAGTCTCAGGTAATCAATGGAGTTGGAACAGATGCGTTGTATGACATTCTAAAAAATGTCCATTTATGGAAATACGGCGGACCCACAGGTTGTACTTTCAAAAGTCGAATGTGGCCTCTTCCTGGTGCTACATCCTGAAGCCCCTTCTCTGTCTGGGGTGCAGGACTGCATGGGTGCCTGTGGGCATGGGGACACTGGTCACACGGCTCTCCTGCCACAGCGTCCCTAGATTGGCACAGGGTCTGTTACGGTGCCTACTTTTCTGAGGAGGGGCCTGATGATTTAATGAGTCTCAGTTTCTTGCCTGGCACACCTCTAAGGTGTAGCACTGTTACGAGGTGGCCCAGGATTGCCCTCTCCGGCCCATTGTGGACCTTGGCACTTGAACTTGCTGTGACTCTTCTGTAAATTTAGCCCATGGATTCTTTTTGTGTTTCAAAGACAGGGGCCCACTGTATAGTTCAGGATGGCCTTGAGCTCCCAGAATTCCTCCTGCTTCATCCTCCTGAATGACAGATTTGCATTTTCCTTCTGATAGATGTAACTGATGGGGAGTCACAGCCCTCTGTGTGAGCTGTGCAGTGTTGTAAGAGGACCAGTGTCCTATGTCAGCACTGGACACGCCCCTTCGAGCCTTCCCATCCTGTGGGGTGCCCAGCCTGTCCCTTAAAAGTGCACCCACCCCCGAGGACAGATCTGTAGCCCTGAGGGATGTTGGGTTCCGGCGAGTCTTCCCTATGAACTTGCTATTAGAGTGCACAATGGAAAGAAGTGGTGGCCTTAAATCCTCAAGGTCAGCAGGAGCTGCTGTTTTGCTGCCAGAAGCACTTTCACCCTGTGCCCCAGTCCGGCCTTATCTTCTGCAGACCAGCTGGTGTGGGAACATTGCCGTCTAATGGCTCTTTCTTCCAGGGCATCTTGACCAGCCTAAGGCCTCGCCAGTACCTGATGCCGGTGATAACACCGAGATGGCTTTAAACTCAGTAAGTGGTTAATGATTACTTGCGGCACTTGGGGGGTGGGCAGCTGCGCAGGAACAGGGTGTGGGGTGCGTCTGGGGTCCAAGGTGCTCACCAGGAAGGGTGAGTCCAGGTGGAGCCCAGCACCCACATCAAAGCCGGCGGTGTGAGTGTCCTCTCAGTTTGGGCAGCAGGTGGGCAGGGGCCAGGTGTGCAGACAGGTAAGGTGGGTGGGTGAGGTCCAGGGAGGAGGCTGCTGGAATACCACTGGCTATGACTCCTGACAGCCTGGGAGTGCTGTGTATGTGGGGCCACCTCAGAGCCCTGAAGACTGCCACCTGGAGAGAGACCTCATCTCTGTCCCATCCTGTCTGACAACCTCTCCATAAGTGCATTTGAGAAAGACCCCACCATGGGTAAATGGCTTTCTCTGGACCCTGCAGGAAAACACATTGAGTTGCCTTGATTGCCACTCATGTCCGTTTTTGACTGGACCCTTCTCAATTCCAAATCTGCTATGCAAGAATCTCAGGGGCCGGGGATATAGCTCAGTGGTTCTGGCACCAGTCTTGCAAGTGCAAGGGCCTGGGTTCGATTCCCGGTAACCATATAACAATACTGGGCGTGGAGACTCACCCCAGCAGCAACCAGTACCACATACCACAGTGCTGGGCATGGTGGCTGATGTCTGTAATCCCAGCATTTGGGAGGCAGAGGCAGGAGGAGTGCTGTGATGTGAGTTGGAGGCTGAGCTCAGAGCTAGCCTCAACTACAAAGCGAGACCCTGTCTCAAAAAACGTAAAAAAAAAGAATCTCCCGCACCTATGCCCTGCCTGAATGGGCGGGTTGTTGTGAAAGGCAGGGGTGCAGACGCCTCCCAGGCCTCCTGTCTGTTTAGCTTGGCCTGCAGCTCCTGCCTTGTCTGCACCCCAGGGAGAGTGGTAATCTTTGGACTCAGAAGGACGGTGTTAGTGAGTTATTAAGCACAGGCTGCATCTGGGAGCTGAATCACTCACACTTCCCAAGGGCCAAATTTAAGACCCAGGTGCTCAGGGGCCTCTGCTGGCAGCACCTTGCCCATGGGTGACCTCTCTGCTGCCCCTAAGGCTCACAGAGGTGGCCAGGGCAGGAACTAGTGCTTCATAGGGACCAGGGACTCTTACAAGGGCAAGCGAGTCCTCCCACAGAGCCCTGAGGGGAGCTGTGGAGTGCAAAGTGGGGCGGCTGCAGGCTGTTGGGGCCAGACTGGCTCCTGGGCAGGAGTGAGGGACCCCAGAAAACGGCCTGGAAGCAGCCCAGCGAGAAGAGACCAAAGCAGAGGTGGGGATAAAGTCTGTGGCTAGGACAATCCTTACACATTCATATAGAAGGCACCTTGACCCGGAAATGTCAGCGAACACACCCTGTATGTGACAGTGGTCATACCGTGTAGGGCGTTGATGGCCACGGAACTGCTAACAGCCTACTTGGGAGACAGGGTGGTCTGGGTCAGGGTAACCCTACTGGAGGACCCAGAAAAGAGTTTCAGGTAACAGGTGGGGGTTGGGAGCTGGCTTCTCAGCTCCATTTCCTTGAAAACTGGGTGTGGCATTGGTGTCCCTGCTGATCTTGGGGTACCAAAGCGGTTACTAATGGAGGCTGGCAGCAGCTAGGCCCTCAAACCCCAGCCGGGCCGGACCTCAAGCCAATCCTGGGGTCAGTGCTCCACACTTGTGCCTGTGGATGCTGAGGTCAGGCTGGCCAGAAGTGCAGGGGCGGGAGGAGTCAGGCCCACGGGCTGCAATGCCAAGCTCCTAGATGTATTCTTTTTCAAACTGAATCCTCACATTAGCCACTTCTTCTTTTCAAGGGATAAACAGTGGAAATTCTTTAAATCAAATTAAAAAGCAAAGGAAGGAAGCGCTGGGATTGCGGTTTGGAGCCGGGCTGCTATAGGAAGGTAGTGTCATCAGAGCCTGTCCACGTCTGGCGGGACATCCAGGTTACACAAGAGCCTTATGTGGTCTGTCTCTCTCACTATTTAGGGGCTTCCTCCGGGCATTGGACCGTACTATGAAAACCATGGGTACCAACCGGAACACCTCTACCCCTCACAGCCGCCTGTGGAGCCCGGTGTCTATGCAGTGTACCCACCTCAGTACTACCCAGCTGCCATGCCGCAGTACGTCCCACAGGTTCCCACGCACACCTCCGCACCCATCGCCCACAGGCAGCCCAAGGCGTCCTGGGGCACTTGTTCCTCAGGTAAGCCCCTCCTGGGTTTGTCTCTGCTTGGCCAAGTGCCAGGGTCCGCCTCTCCTAGCTGCACTGGTCCTGGCCCCATGAGCCCGAGCTGCCACCCAGGCTGGACGTCCGATGACACTGGTCCTGCTCAGCCCTGCCTCTCCTCTCCGAGTGGCTCTGTACACTTCCTCATCCCTGTGGCTTAAATAATGTAAGGCCTGCGGGCGGTGATGGCCACTGTGGCCGTCTTTGGCACACAGAGCTCAGATATAGAAGATCACACTCAAGACACCCCACACATGTGTCCCCTAAGCCACAGGTTGGCGGGTTGGCATGGAATCCCAGTCACATTTCCCACCTGTACCAGGCTGGCTGGGGAGATGTCCAGAGCGGTAGTATGTGGAGGTGGCTTCCTGGAAGATCCCTCGGTTCTGTGCCCCTTCACCGCCTCCTCCTGTAAGGATTCCCCTGCAGGGACCCTCCCATGAGTGTCTCTCTGTCTGTGTGTCTCAGCCTTAATTGGCACCTGGGTTCCAGGGCAGAACAGCCCCCTGGGCAATCCATTTGCCGCAATGCTGGCAGGATTTGCTGAAATGGGCTGAGGCCTCCCTCACCATAAGCCTCCTGGGTTCCGTCACTGGGACATCATGTCTGAGGAGGGGTCTCCCGCTCAGAGTCCACAGGGAGCTGGCCCCTGGCATGGGGTATATTATGACTCATGGGAAAGCTGGTGCCCAGGAACCTGGTGTCCCTGGGCGTGAAACGCCTTTAGGGCTGCCACTAACTCCCAAGTCTCCCTCTCTTCCCGTTAGCCCTCCCTGTTCCTGTCGTAGAAGACCTCAGAGGCCTCTTTGAGGCAGCTGCCTGATTCCAGAGAATCTTCCACTAGCTTTAAAAGTGTGTGGCAGGTGTCAGGGGCTGACTGGGTCAGAAACTCTCTCTTGGCCAGGACTCACTGACAAGGTGTCTGTGCTTTTTCAGTCGTGGGACCCTGTAGTTGTAAAATCACGATGGGGTTCCTTTTCTTCTTGGTAAATTTGTCCTAAGTTTGCACAGTTAACAGGCTTAACCAGGCCTTGCTTAGCCCCTCCTTGACATAACAGAGGAAGAGCAGGAGACCCTGGTCTTCCTGAGGTGTTTCACGTGTCCTCTCCTAAGTGTGGGAGAAGACATGCACGTTGGCCAGGGCTCTCCCAGGTCAGCGCCTCTGTGAATTTCACCACCTCTCATGGTTGTCCCTAAAACTTCTTTTTACTCCCTGAGTAGGAATCTCATTAAGGAGAAACATCCCATCATCCCTTGTGACAGGAAGAGTGAAGCCAGCTTTTCAGAAGCTTATTTAACCATCTGGGTTGTCTGTGAAACTTCCCAGATGATTTCTCTCAATTCTGTCCCCCAAACTTGAACAGAAGGGCAGACAGCTTGCCGGGGGAGGGGGGAGCTGGCGGGCCAGACTCACTCAGGGGAGCAGGCCCCAGGTACCCAGCCTTCCTTGTCCTCCCAGGGTGTCTTTCCCTTTCTTCCCAATCCCTGGGAGGGCTGAGGGTCAGTGCCGCCAACATGGTGGTCGAGATGGTTCTGGAGGGAAAAGAAGAGCCGGACACAAGGCACCTCATCTACTTCCCTCCCTCTTACACAGTACGTCTGGCTGGGTGTGGTGTTAAAGCTTTGGGTGCCCTTGTGGGCCATTTTCCTCATTCCTCTAGTGAGGACTGGGGCCAGGTGTCAGTGCGCTAGAAAGTCAGGGTCCTTTCTTTAGGGTCTGGGGATCTACGTGTTTCCAGGGTTGGAGTGGCCATTCCAGGGCAAACAAGGAAGACACCCATGTTCATTTGTAGGAAACGGGAAGAAAGGGAAAAGAGAGACCCTCCCATTGACGCATCCCTGCCGGGGGCATCTCCTCAAAATGAGGACAGGGAGTCCACTGTCCCTCCAAGAGAGACCGTCATAGCTCAGGTCCCCATGCCGGCTCTCCCTTCCACTTTCCGGATTCATCTGTGCTGTACGAGTTTGTGGGTTGGAATCTGTTTCCATACCCCCAGATGGCTGCCTTTGCTGTTTCTCAAATACACACAGTTCCCCAACGCCTTTCCCTTAAAATGACAAGGGTGGCCATCACGGTCAAATCCCGGAGTGACAGGGTGTCCAGCCAAAATGACCTGGATGGGGAGAGGAAACCGCCACCCAGTTTGCCGGGGCCGAGAAGCTTCCCCAGGACACGTTGGGCTGTTCCTCCTGGGGCCCCTCTAAAGAGCTCGTGTGGAGTTGGAGCTCCCCCAAAACTTTGCTCCATCGAGTCCTTTTACTCTTGTGAGGTCCCTGTGGGAAAGAGCTGGGACAGGGCAAAGCTGCTAAGAAGCGACCAGGAGGCGGTGACCCGGACTTGAGAGGGCTCAGGATGAAAAGCCCAGTTTCCCCTGACAGGGCAGTGAAGGGGTCCAGAAGGCGCAGAAGCCCCATTTCCAGGTGGTGCAGATCTTCCCCTGAGAAACAGTCTGGAGGAAGCCCGGACCTGAGTTGTGGTGCACGTGGTCCTGGCCTCTGGGGTCCTGGCCTCCAGCCACACCAGGGAGAGCCTGCCCTTGGCTGCAGGCAGGTCAGCTGAAGTCCTCGATAGGGCAAGAGTGGGTCTTGGCTCTTCACAGCGGGTAGGTGCAGGCCCAAGTCTGGGAGTGGTGGCAAATCTGTGCAACCTCTGAGTGCTGCTGAGGGGCAGCAGGCTGGGCTGGTGTTTGGTGAATTCTCCAGATTGTCACTCAGCCTGTGAGTGCTGGTCCTGTCTGCTCTCTATGGCCCGCCAGGAAGCCGTGTGGGGTACAGAGCCCCTATCGCTGCCACAGTCATGGAAGGATGGGCACCCTAGATTGGGGTGCCTCTGACCCACCCAAGGTCCCAGCCAAGAGGTTTCCATGGCACCACCTCAAGGTCACTGAAATCCGGAGAGGAGGCCACGGCCACGCCCACTCAGGCTAGGTCACACTGTATCTTGCGGTCTGTGTGATCTTTTTTAAATTTGAAGCAAAGCATTTATTGGTACATTTTAGATATAAATAATGATATTTTATACTGTATTTGTCATGAGGAGAGTCTGTCCTATACATGATATATCTTTCTTCTTCTTTATTTTTCCCATTTCCCACCCCCCCACCCCTTTTGTATGATCTTTTTACAATCCCGAACAAGCCCCCAGACACGTCCCATCTGGTGAGTCTGGGGTTGCCAGCCGTGCGTGATCTATCCTGGGCTTGTCTGTCTCTGATGTACAGAGAGGAAGAGAAATCAGGAGACCGAGAAAAGCAAACTAAGTTTATTTGCAGAAGGAGTTAGTACAAAACCACAGAGCCAGACAGCCATGGAAAGGGGCAGTGGTCCTGTGCTATGCATTGGGCATAGGGCCCCCCCACCACGAGCAGGGGCCAGCTTGTTGAATGAGAAGGAACCAGGGTAGATGGTCCGCTGCACCGAGGCAGAAATGAAGCCACAGACTGCTCAAAGCTCAGCTTGCAGAGGCCTATTTTCTCCTACTTTGTAAAAGGACTGAGCTCACGTGTCCTTTCCTTGTACCACCACCATGAGCATTGCAAGCTAGGACTGGCTGGGGCGGCCCTGACCGCACTGATGACGATCATCCACCCAGGGCGAAATGGGCCCCTGGAGAGCAGAGGGCAGGTGGCCAGCTCCTCGCTCTGAGGTGAATGAGCTGATGATGTTAACTCTCCAGGAAGGTGTGCCCCTTCTCCTCCGAGCTGGGTGTTGAACCTGGGAGCTCGTAAGTGTTGGAGTAATTTACTGTATCTTAGATTAAGTGGTGTGCAGGAAGTGTGTGTTGTTCCCAGCCCAAAGCCCTGGCCTCACCTGTGACCTGGTCACAGTGCAGATTTGTGCCTGGTTCCCAGCTGGCCAGACTTCCTGGTGGTGGATCCAGTTCTTGGGGAGTTCTGAGGCTGGGTGGAGCTCCAGGGTCACAGTGGAGATGGCCATGTGTGGTGCAAGGTGGCGGATGCAGTTTCAAGCTCTGAGCAGCTGAGTCAGCGCTGGCCTGCCCAGCACCTGGCCCACTGACCTCCATGCTCAGGTGCATGGGGTGAGGACCCCGACACACGTGCCACCAGCCAGCGCAGGAGGGCCTTCTGATCCTTTTCCTGCCTTCCTCCACCTCTCTCCCTTCTGCCAAAGACAATCCAGGATGAGCCTGGGATTCGCTAGGGCAGCCGGTCTGGAGCCTCCTCCCTGGGGGCTCTGACCCACCAGTGCCTCCTTGGTGCCTGGCATCGTCCATGGAAATGTGACAGCTTGGGTCACACTCTTTGATCAAAATTGTCATGTTTGTTTTGGCTAGAGAAAATTAGTAGCATCCTCCAAATTATTTTATTCTTAGCTGAATTATTTTATTGTTCTCCAAATCATTTTATTCTTGGCTCTGAGCTCAGTGTCACTGTCCTGAGGCCAGAAGGCCTTCGCAGGTGCTATCCACTCCACAGCGCCTGCCCAGCACGGCAGCTGCTGCCTCCTGTACGTGGAATGTACACACTTTTGTTACTTCTAATTTAAAGCATAAAGTAACCACTATGGCTGCCACAGGCAAGGTGTGGCACGTGTCCTCTGTTCCCCAGTAGCCCTGCAAGAGACAGTTTCTTCTGCGCAGGGGCAGCTGTGGGACACCGTGCCCATACTGCTCATGCTTACCTTTTCCTTGCCAGGTGTGTCTGCCCTTTGCGCCGGCTCTCGCATGCCTCGATGCCTATGTTAAGTCTTACTAGGGTGCCATGTGGTTCCAGGCTGAGCCTTCTCCTACCAAAGCAGTCTGCTTTTGTTTTGCAAAACACATGGAATTTTATGCCCTGGAAGAAGTGAGACTTCTAAGACATATTCTTAAAATTCAGATGCACTATTTTTTTTTAGTATTATGAAGACGGAGCCTTTGTACTGAGCTTCCACCCTCAGCCTCCCTTCTTTGTAAATTTATGTTTTTGTTTTGAAACAGGGTCTTGCTATGTGGATTAGTTGCTCAGGGTGGGCTTGAACTTGTTACAAGCGTGTGCCACTATGTTCAGCCTCATTTTTACATTCTGAAGCATATGGGAAATCTTATTTCTTATGGAGTTTCCACCTACTAATGTACCCAGGTGCCCAGACCCCCTTACAGGGTGCGGGGCGCTCCCATAGTCCTTTGTTCATCTTCAGTGCAGCTCCCATTGAGCAATGAGATGCTGTCAGCACTGTACCATGAGGGCTTTCTGGGAGGTGTGTTATCCGCTGCCGGCAAGAGACAGGTTTTTTAGCATGTGCACGCTGAGTGGGGCTAAGCTAGGAGGCTGAAGGTCAGGAGAGTGCAGTGCCCTGAGACCTGAGGTGTTTTCAGCTAGAATGGTGGTTTTTCTGGGACGCAGCCATACAGTGGACTCATCACAAGTCCATCAAATAGTGGGTGAAGCCAGGTGTCGTGGCACATGCTTAGAATCCCAGCACTCAGAAGGCTGAGGCAGGAGGATTGCCACCAGTTCAAGGCCAGCGTGGACTACACAGTGAGACGCTGTCTCAGATAACCAGAGAAAGAGCAGCAGGTAAGACTCGAGGTGTCCTCTCCACCGGCTGAGTGTGTGTCCCACTTTCTGCTCCTACAGGGACCAAGCGGCTGCTGTGCCTCTTCCTGGTGCTGGGTGCTGTCCTGGTGGGTGTGGCGGTGGCTGCTGTCCTGGTGTGGAAGTTCTGTAAGTGCAAGCTGTGGGGCTGTGCTCCAAGGTGGCCCCTGTCCTCTGGCTTTGTGGCCTGTTCACCAGTCCATGGCCGCCGGTGTCTGGTCTCCATCATATGCCTGTCACAGGCACTGTGGTGACCCCACCTCTGGGCAGCACCTCCAGGGCCGCTCAGTGCTGTGTGGGCCCTGACCATCAGCACCGGGGCAGTCGTTACTTCCTCGATGTAGGGTGGTTGGTGACAGGACCGGAGGGGACGCCCTTGGTTCCTCGTGCTGATGGGCGCCTCCCTCCCTGTCCCCTATGCCAGTGGAGAACCGCTGTGCCGTGTCGGGGATGGAGTGTGGCAGCTCCGGGGTCTGCATCAGCCCCTCGCTCTGGTGTGACGGCGTCGTGCACTGCCCCAACGGGGAGGACGAGAACCGCTGCGGTGAGTAGGGCGGCGGCCTCACGTGCGGAGGGCCGGCCGCAGTGCAGTATCAGTGCACCTCAGTGAAGAGTGCGTGGCACGAGCTCCAGGCGCTGTCCCATCCACTGAGGCTCTTATGGTCTTGGCAGCGAGGCTCTTATAGTTGTAGTTCTTTAAACATTTACAGGCTCCCTCTACCCTGCCCTCACTTGCTATGAAACACACGGCTGTGTTTTCAGTTATCCATTTACTCTAACTCGCTTTAACAAGTGAGAGTTGTTGACGATATGCCGTCTGGGCCCCGATGTAACCTTTTCCAGCATGTGAGACTCCATGTCGAAGGATGGAGTTTATTCCCCTCACCTAAATGAAACTGTGTTCTTGGACGACTTCTCAGCTCTACCCCAGCCTCCGGGAACCACAACTCTGGTTTTGGGTTTTATTCGACTTTTTGAAATTTTATGTGTATGTGGGAATGTGTGTATGTGTGTACTTATCTCAAGTGCAAGAATTCCATGCTTTTTGAAGGCTGAGTAGTATTCCCTGGTATACACTGACCATTTTTTCTCAACCTGTTCATCTTCCGATGAAGTCAGTTCCCTAACGTGGCTATCGTGAATTATCTCCAAAGAACACAGGGAAGCTGATAGATCTTCTGTGTACCACTCATTTTCTTTGGGTAAAAATTCACAGTGGGATAGGTGGATCACACAGTAGACCTACTTTGAATGTTTCGGGGCACGGCCTCATTGTGTTCCACCCCGAGTTTGCACTTCGGGACCCCATGTTTCCTGTAGCCACAGCAGACTGGCTGCCTTCCCTGCACTTGTTGCAGCCACCACACCAGGCAAAGTGCTGCTCCCTGGGCTTGATCCACCTTCCTCCTTCTGTTGCCTTCTGTCTGCTGGGCCCAGAGATGGAGCCCAGGGCCTCTGCACCGAGCGGTGCTCCAGCTCCACGGGTACTTCAGAATGGCAGCGTCGGCACCACAGCGATTCCCTTGCCAGGTTTGCTCGCATCCTGAGAGCGTGGGTGAAAACCCCAGTGCCCAGGGCCCGCTGGGCAGGTGGCCCCCCCCTCCAGCACCCCACACGTGCTCCTTCTGCATCCTGTGCCCAGGTGAGACCTCAGTGCGGGCTGGGGCTTCCAGGGAGGAAACTTCCATCACCCATCGCTCACCCATCCACCCACGGCCCAGCATGCCTTCTCACATGGACTGTACACATCACACATGCACACTCATGCACACCGCCACACACTCCACCCACAGGGCCCCCCTGCCCCTCATCCTCAGCCTCCTGGTGACAGCCTGCCCTCCACTCGGGACAGCGCCCCCTGCAGGCTGCGAGGTCTCCTTGGTGTGGACACTGCCACAGTGAGTCCCGCTTCATTGTCATGATCATAGGTGGTGGCGTGTATCCAGTGTCCACGTCGAACTCACTCTACATACACATTCTGTCATTCCACCTTGGCAGTGCTGGGGAATTTCCTGGGACCCCGAAAAGCAGGCAAGGACCTGGTAGAGACCCCAGCACCAAGCTGGCTGTCTTCTGCAGAGCCAGCCCTGGGAGGCAAACCAGGACTGAGACACACAGCCGATCGGGGTCTCTGCCTCGTTGCCACATCACGGTGCCAGTTTGAGTCTTAATTATGAGAATATGTTCCACTGCCATTACTTGAAAAGCGATCGTAGGGGACAACTTTTAAGAGCAGTGATATATGTAGAGAAAATGGAGCGGGACTGTAGACTTCGGAGTCCCCTCCCTGAACCCCCTGGGCCTTTGGCGCATCTTCAGTGCGTGTTTATAGCCTCACAATCACAGTTGTCCTGGGGAGCTGGTGCCCTGCGTGGAACGTCTTCATTCTTCATCTCCTCCATCTCCTAGTCCCTTCCCATTTACAAAAGACCTATCTCCCTGTGCCCCATCACTGTCTTATGTTTTCTTCTTTGATTTATTTGTACCTTGGGTTTCTCACAAAACAGAAGCCATGCAACATTTAAAACAGTGTCTGGATTATTTCACTTGACAGAACCGCCTCAAGGGGCGTCCATTTCCCTACAGTGACTCAGGGGCATCCCTCTTCATGGCAGTGTAGTGCTCCACACCCCTTCTCTCGCCCCACAGCCCCTGTCTTTTGAATGCACCATTATGTCCCACTGTCCCTGTGCCACGGCTTTTCTCTGTGCGTGTGGCCAGCTCACACAGTGGGCGGGATCCCTCATGGAGAAGCATTAGAGGACAGTCACGCCCAGCGGGGCCCTTCCCTGGGGGCTGTGGGGAAGTGTTAGCAGCCACACACAGAGTGGGTTTGTAATCAAACCGCGTGTCTTCCCCGGTCCCGAGCACGTTCCGCCTCTCCGCTTTCCCCAGGTGACATCAAGCCTAACACACCCTCTAGCGGCTCTGTGATGGAAGAGTACCCTGGTCACCATGGTAACTGGTGACTCACTGGGCACCCTCGGGTTCTGGAGAGTCGGTTCTGTTCACTCACCACCTGGTGGGCTCGATCCAGCGAAAAGGGCCCAGTGTTATATCTAACCCAGCAAAACAAGACTTACACCACCCAGTTCAAATTAAGAGCCCTTTAATTGGTGATCAAGAGTGGGGCCAATGCACCTAAGGCTCTTGATGCCAAGACAGATTTCCAGTGGTTTTTTAAAGGCAAAATCCACAAAGAAGGTAAATCCCGAAAGTGGCACAAAGAAAATTCCATTTTGGCCAGATTAGCATTACAGAAGCAGACAACTAAGTTAGGCTAACAACTGGCTTTCCAGCCTTCAGATACTGGGTGTCTGTTAAACCGAACGAAAGCGGTTGTATCTACACAAGTCCAGCTCCCAGTGTGACTTAACTAGGACGTGATCTGTCACAGTTTGCTCGTCTTAAGACACAGTCCTTTCCCAAGAGCTGGGAGCAGAGTGAGTTCACACAGGGGACAAGATGGAGGCAGCTCTGCTCCTTGCGTCGCTTCACCCAGAGTCCTGGATTGTGTGGGCCTCTGGGGTAGAGAAGGGAGGAGCACAGGGACGGGCTTTGCCTGTGTGAAGTGTTTTGTTTCTGTAAAGGACTGGGTTGCTCCTGGGGTGCGTTGCCAGTGTAGTCGCCCAGGAAGTTGGTCCCTTCACGTTGGGGCCTTGCTCAGCTTTGGGTGCTGTGTTCGTGGCAGTGTCGAGGGTCCCACAAAATGAGTGCTGAAGGAGTGTGCTATTGTCATCTGTTATACAGTCTTCTAGGTTTTAGAACTTTATTTTATTTGTTTGTGGCTTCAGCACGTAACGATCTCATACCTTGCCTGGAGCAGGTGTGTGTTCATGACACAGCTTTATTCTTTTTACCTCTGTTTCCCCCTTCCTCTCTTTTGCCTGTCTTTCTCTCTCACCCCCCCCCTTCCCATTTGCAAAAGATCTATCCCTCCATCTTCCTGTTTCTTATTAGTTTATTTGTTTTAAAACCAGCTTCACTGAGTGGTAATTCATGCGGTGTGAGTCCACCCTGGGAAGCACAGTATTCACAGATGGGCACCAGCGTCCCTCCTAGAGTACTGTCAGGAAACCAGACCCCAGGCCACGCCCCACCCCGTCTCTACCCCGAGCCTGTATGCAGCTCGTTCCCTGAGGTTTCCTGCACACACGTGGGTCTAGCTGCCTTCTCCACCACAGGGTCCTCAAAACCCTCGGGTCAAGGTCTGTGTCAGGGCCTCCTGGCCATCTGTGACCCGTGACATCCCCTTGTATGTCTTGGATCTGACCTGTTCCATGCCTGGTGTTTCCGGGGGACACCAGGACGAATGCGTGTCTGGATCCCCACCTTCAATTCCTTTTTTTGGTAATGATTGTAAAAGAATTTTAGAGGCAACAACGTAGCCCTGTTTGGATGGGACAAGGGCCACCACCGACTGCTCCCTGGGGCACCTTGGTGCCCACCTGGCAGTGTGGGGCCGAGGTGACTACCGGGCCCCCAGGCTAGGAGACTGCGGTGCTCACACAGCTCTGGGCTTCTCTTGCAGTTCGCCTCTATGGACCCAACTTCATCCTCCAGGTCTACTCGTCACAGAGGAAGTCCTGGTACCCCGTGTGTCAGGATGGCTGGAGTGACAGCTACGGGTGGGCAGCCTGCGCGGACATGGGCTACAAGTGAGTGTGCGTGCTGCGGAGACCTGCTCCTTACCCGCCTGGCTCTGCAGCAGAGTGCCTGAGCCGGGTCTTGCTTGAAGAATAATTTACTCAGCTCTGAATTCTGGTGGCTAGAAGCCCAAGAGCTAGGGTGGTACCGGACAGCGCCTCCTCCTCCTGTCTCTTCTTGTGGCAGACCAGGGCGGATGGGTGCCCGGGGAGACGGCAGAGGCTGGGCCTTGTTCTGTCCCCCTGGTGACTCCATGCAGTCCTGGGATGTCCTGTGTGCCCATCTTCAAAGGGATGGGGCAGGGAGCTGCCTGTAGGCTGGTGAAGCCCTTCAGAGCGTTGGCCCTCAGCAGCAGGCCGGTCACACAGAGACACTGCCGCACAGCTCAGGAAGCCACTGGAATTTCATAAGAATGGGGAGTATTCTAACATCCATGACCAAAATATACAGCGACAATTTAAATCTAAAATTTTATTATAGTAAATGACACATGGCCACGAGTCCCCGGAACCCTCCCCCTCAGTTTGAACACTCGTCCATCACGCCGCTGCTTCCTGCAGCAGCTACGAGTCCTTTTTCCTGAGGGTCTTTACGAGGTGTGATCAAAATATGGTGACTGCTGTTGAGCACTGTCCAGCAGGAAGGCAGCTCAGAAAAACACGCGCTGTGTTCTCATCCACCTCAGGCCCCAGATCTTGCACTGTGAGACTTCTGGCTCTTTCCTAAAGCCACAGTGACCATGACAGGGAGCATTCTGAACTAATTTGGGACCTGGAGGCAGCCAGTACAGTGCAATTAAAGACTCTCAGGAGAGAGGACTCCAGAGCTCCTGCAGGAAGCGGCCAGGACCATGGGATGAAATGCTCACAGTGCCTGGAAGGATTTTGAGAGGGCGTCATGGCGATGGGTCTCTTAGGATAGTATTTTTAAACTTTGAACATACACTGTCCTTTTTTTACCGAAACTCAGACATACCCCTGCACCCTCAATCTCATCCTGTCCTAACCCACCCCGGATTAGAAGCACAATTGCGGGAGGACTTTAGCCTTGAGCTACAAGGTTGCCTGTTGAGCGTGCAGGTTGCATGTGGGTTGTAACTGGGCCTCTTGTGAGTGGAACTTCCGGTCTGGTTTCCTGTTGCTAAGGTGATCGCTCCTTCTCTGGACGCCACCCCAGGGGGCTTTCCAGATACAATATGCACTTTGGTGACCACAATGAATACATTTCCATCCATTCAGGAACAGCTATTACTCCAGTGGAGGAATACAGGATGACAGTGGGGCCACCAGTTTTATGAAGCTCAACACAAGCACAGGCAACATTGATCTCTATAAGAAACTATACCTCAGGTATGTTTTGCTTCGCAGAGCCAGGAGCCCCGTGGGCATCCGCCTCTGAGCTGGTCCTCCAGCTGTGCTTCTCAGTTTGGGAGGCTCCGTGTGGGGCGTCGGGGGCAGGGAGAGTTCAGCCCGGACTGGCTGCTCTTGGGCTGTGGGTTTGTCTTTGGGATAAAGCTGAGGTTGATGTATTACTTTGACAAAACACCAGAAGCAGCTTCCTTCAGAGAGAAGAAACGTGCATTTCAGCTCATGGCTCTGGAGGTCCAAGGTTTAAACGTGGTGGCCCCCTGGGGCTTCGGCAAGGACCCTGGGGCCACTTCACAGTGTGGGGAGGGCTGTGTCCCTTGTGGTCTCTGCTTATGCTTTCAAAGCCACCAGGCTGCACAGGTGGGGCTCTAGCTCAGGGACCTGATCGAATCTGACCACTTCCTGTGTAGCCTCTGCACACCCCAGGCCCCGAGGACGAAACCCACTGAGCCACAGCAGGGTGGCACCCCCCACCCCCGCGGTGATCTGGGCTCCTGGTTGACCCTGGTTTTTGCGGGTCTCAGCACCCACAGGCCTCCTTCCCAGGGTATCCTGGACAGTGGCCCTGCCCCCGTGACAGTCGGCACACATGCTGGATCCTGGGCACAAGTGTCCTGTTCAATTTGTACCTTGAAGCTGGCTTGTGACCCCAGCCGGCCCCTGTGTGTTCAGCAGGGAAATGACCACACACCAAGGGGACACAATTGAGCAACACCTACGAGGGGGAAAAGACCCGGCTGCTCAGGTGGTTTTGTGTGTTTCAGGGGCCCCACCAGAGGGGGCGCCACTGTGCTCCACGTGGGTTTAGAGGACCCCCTGGGTCCTAGGGCTCCCCCTCTCCTCTGCTGGCTGCCCTAAGTGACTGCACCAAGGCAAATCCGTGAGGCTCTGTCTTTCTCCTGTCTTGAAGCTGAGCTGGGGGGAGGAGAGGCTGACCTCCTTGGCAGGAGTCTTGGGAACTCTCCGTGTGGCAGCAGCTTTGGGGAAAGAGGAGAAGGTCCCTGTCTAGAATGTCATGTCGGCCACAGCCGGAGTGGGCGGGGTGGGGAGGCTCAGAGCCGCCCTCTGGTGCTGGGTCCCGGCCAGGCCCTGGGAACCCTCTGCTCCTAGAGGTGGTGGCTGCCAGGCGAGTGAGTCCCTGTCACCTTAGGGCCCTTCTGAAATGTCACCTTTTCAAAGCAATGCTTTCTTCTGCTTGGGCCTGAGAGTCCCCCAGCTGAGGGCCGCAGGGCCAAAGTTTCTGCATTTTGTGAGATGGTGATTAGAAGGAAGCCAGGTGAGTGCTGCCATCTTCGCAGAGGCACCAGCCGGCCAGGAGACGGGGACCTGAAGCCAGACCCTCCAGAGCTGGTCCTGCAGGCTGGGCACCTTTATCATGTGCCTTTGTGACTAGGCCTGTTTCTGACCTCAGATTTTTAGATTTGGAATATTTACATAAACACAATGGGTACCCTGAGGAGGGCAGGTCTAAACAGGAAACCTGCTTCCTGTCCCCTGGCCTCACTCACGAGACCTGCCGGTGATCAGATAACACTGGGCACACCTGCATTCCAGCTGCGACCCTTCTGCCTGGCACCTGTGGAATTTTCCACTGCGGGCAGGTGCTGAAAATGTTCGGAATTCGGCGTGTGTCAGTTTGTTTTTGCAGGTTGGGGGCTTTTAGCCTGAGGAACTGTTACCATTTCGTTTGACCGCTGGGGAAATGGGCACAGAGAGGTTGAGCAGCTCGTGCCAGACACACAGCAGGGACTGGCGCTTGGCTCGCTGACTCCGTGTCTGACCTTAGCCATGGTCCCTTGGTAGATTTAGTCACCGTGTTAGGTTTTCATTAGGGGGCCTTTCTCTCCTGGGGACCACAGAGGGGGTGTTGGGAGAAACGTGGGACAGGGCGCTGCTGCCCTCGGTGGTGATCACGCGCCCGCGCTCTTTCAGTGACTTCTGCTCCTCACACACCGTGGTCTCCCTGCGCTGCATAGGTGAGTCCAGCATTGCGTTTCTTTATTTTTATTTTTTTACTTTCTTTGGTTTTTTGAGATAAGCTCTCTTTCTGCAGTCCAAGTTGGTCCTGAACTGGCCATGTAGCCCAGGCTGGCCTGAATTTCTCAGGTGATCCTCCTGCCTCAGCCTCCCGAGTGCTGGGTGGACAGGCGTGTGCCGCCACACCGAGCTTCCCTCTTTAATTTTACAACTAGGAAATGTTCCACCCCTTGAGATGTGTCTCCTGGAAAGTGGCAAGGGAGGTGTGGGGCCAGGTGCGCAGTGCCGAGCCTCTTGCCCTAAGTGATTCAAGCTGGGTGGGGCTCACCTGGGCTCCACACAGGGCACTGGCACCCCGACTCGGAGTTGCCCTTCATCTGGGCTTCCTCACTGGCCCCTGAGGCCACCAGACCATTTGCTGTGGGGTATGTCACCATCAGTGTCTCCTTCCCCTTCCGGAGGGTGTTGCTGGGCAGTTCCTGCGGAGGTAGCTCTGGACACCATGCCCATCCCTGCTCGGGGACCCCTCTCCTTGTGCCTGCACCCTGCCTTCACCCTTTGCCCCCCTCCCCAACCCCTCTTGTCCCTTACCTGGGATGGCCAGGTCTCTGAGGGTCAGCAGCCCCTGTGGCCCCAGGCCCCTCCCACCAGCTTTGGCATCCAGGCCCCAGCCCGGCTTAGGAAGTCCCACCACCACAGTGGTGGCCAGGACACCAGCTCTGGGCCAGGGAAGGAGGTGGGCAAGGCTGTGGGAGTGGCCCCTGCGTCCGCCCACAGCCCACTGCTCTGTGCCGTCCTCAGCATGTGGTGTCACCTCGCCCAGCCGCCAGGGCAGGATCGTGGGCGGCTCGGCTGCTGCGCTGGGCGACTGGCCCTGGCAGGTCAGCCTGCATGTCCAGGGTGTCCATGTCTGCGGAGGATCCATCATCACGCCCCAGTGGATCGTGACGGCTGCCCACTGCGTGGAAGAGTATGTCTCTGTCCCCTAACCTCCCTCCCGGCTGCCACCCGCTAACGTGCCCCTCCTGCCCAGTGTCCTCAGCCTTGGCACCAGGCAGGTCATTCAGTGTCTCCAGCAGCTGCTTGGAGGCAGCAGAGGCACCTTTCCCACCTGGGGTGCTTCTTCTGTCCTCCCTTCACCTCGATGCTGAGGTCCCTAGAATGGGGGTTCTCTGAAAGTCCCAAGTAAAGCCCCCAATAAAGGGAACGCCCTGAAAGCTATCCAAGGGCTACTACCAGCAGGACGCCTCCCTCAGCGCATTTATTAAGCACCCTGCGTTATTCTGTGGGAGGCAGCGGGGAATGCTCTCGCATGGAAAGGGGCCCCGCAGAAACGGTGGAAACGTCAGGGGTCGCTCCGCGGGCTGGGCGGGTGGAAGGAGCAGGCGGAGGGTGTCGCCATGTGTGACTCTCGGTGACGCCCACTCGCATCCCGCCGGCCAGGCCTCTGAACACCCCGCGGCATTGGACCGCGTTCGCGGGGATTCTGCAGCAGTCCTTCATGTTCTACGGGGCCGGGTACCGGGTGGAAAGAGTGATTTCGCACCCGAATTACGACCCCCAAACCAAGAACAACGACATCGCTCTCTTTAAGTTGCAGACGCCACTGACTTTCAACGGTAGGTGGGTTTGGGAGACGCGGTTGGGCTGCGGCTCCGCAAGTGCGTGCGTGGACCTGGTCGGGGACGGAGGGACGGCGCTGGGCTGGCTGCGGGGCCACAAGTGTTCTCCGCCACGGAGAGCGTCGATGCCATCCACCCGGGGAAGGCTGACGCCGGGCTCCCTGCCGCAGTGCTGGGGCGCTGGGCAGCCGCCTGTCCTGGGGTCTTAGGACCTTCCGCAGCATCCCTGACTGCCCACAAGAGGGCAGTAGCTCCCCGGGTGGCAGTTAGAGAGGTCCAGAGCTACAGGTGTTTCTTGGGGGGGGGGGGGGAAACAAATTTAAATTTTTAAAAATTGATTTTATATTGGTACATTTTATATATACGTTGTGATCACACTGGGCCCTGAGAATTTGTACCAGTACATGACACAACTTAATTCTCATTTTTCCCATTCTCCTGTCTCATTTCTATCCCCTATATACATGAACTTTATTTCCTTTTTTTAAATCATCAATTTTTTTCCCTTCTTTACTTACCCTTACCCACTTTTCCCTTTGAATATTTTCTTACTATTTCTAAAATGTATGATAGGTATTGTGACATAGTTAATTTCTAGCTTTATGTCTTCACCTATATTCTGAAAGCAAGAACATAAAAGATATAATGTAAACAAAGATGATTTTTCCTACATTTTTTTCTTTCTGTAGTACTTGAACACAGAGCCTTACACATGCTAGGTGAGGGTTCTACCCCTGAGCCTCATCTCATTCTTATTTTTATTTTGAGACAGGGTCTCACTAAGTTGCCCAGGCTGGCCTCGAACTTGCGATCCTCCTGCCTCAGGCTCCCAAGCACCTGGGATTACAGGGGTGCACCTCCACATCTACCCCTTTAGCTTCTTACTGGGGCTGAGCTGTAGTTCACACAAGAGAAAGCTTTTGGACCACTGGCCTTGTCCTTTCCTCTCAGTCACTCGGGGACACTGACTGGTCCCCCCTTCCATCAGTAGTGACACAGCTCCAAGGGGAGCTTCTTGGGAGTAGGGAGAGGGCCCAGAGGAGCCAGACCTGGGTCTGGGCCCCTGTGGGCCGCTTGGGCAGCCAGGAGGAGACCTGTGCGAGGCCTTCACTGACCAGTCTTTCCACCCTTGGAGCAGACAGAGTGAAGCCAGTGTGTCTGCCCAACCCCGGCCTGCAGCTGGATCCCGGACAGGAGTGCTGGATCTCCGGGTGGGGGGCCACCTACGAGAAAGGTGAGGCTGCTGGGGGCACTGGCCTGCAGGGCCACAGTGGGCCAGGGCTGGGGCGGGGAGGGTTGGGTTTTCTTCTGAGTGGGATGATCCCATCTGGGCCTCAGTTTCTCCCACCTGCTGCACAGAATAATCACAGGGGCCCACCTGGCCCACCAGGAGAGGGCATGCAGTTGGGATGGGCTGAGGGAGGGTGGGAGGAGGGAGATGGTGTCCTCTCTCCTGGTGAGAGCCCTGCCCCGTTCCCGTCCCCAGGGAAGACCTCGGACGTGCTGAATGCTGCCGCAGTGCCCCTCATCCAGCACTCCAAGTGCAACCACAAGTACTTCTACAATGGCCTCATCACACCAGCCATGATCTGCGCGGGCTTCCCACAGGGCACTGTGGACTCCTGCCAGGTGACTGCCAGCCATGTGGACTCCTGGGCATGGGGGATGTGGGCCAGCTCCGGGACAGCCG
Source organism: Petromus typicus (assembly GCA_004026965.1). Classification (NCBI taxonomy): domain Eukaryota; kingdom Metazoa; phylum Chordata; class Mammalia; order Rodentia; family Petromuridae; genus Petromus; species Petromus typicus. The sequence continues at coordinate 78,804 of PVIR01002256.1, forward strand.
TGGAGACCCAGGCGACTGAATCAAGTGGTGCTGGCCATGCCTTCCAGTCAGCGCTGGCAGAGCAGCTGAGATCAGAGCTAAGTGGTCTGGTCTGCCCAAACCACGAGCGGCATCTGCTGCCACCGATGGTCAGCCCTGGGTCAGGTCCATTGGCGGCGTGCTCCTCTGCACTCTTTGCACCTGGGTGGCATAGGCTGGTGGGCTGACTCCACTTTCTGCGATCTGCAACTCACCGTGTCCTCCAGGGTGACAGCGGAGGGCCGCTGGTCACTTTTAAAAATGGCACCTGGTGGCTGATCGGGGACACGAGCTGGGGGTCCGGCTGTGCCAAGGCCTTCAGACCTGGGGTGTACGGGAACGTGACCATGTTCACGGACTGGATCTACCGGCAGATGCGGGTAACGTGCCCTCCCCTCATAGGACACACAGACCCGCCAACCCCCATGCTATGGGCCTCTACCCAATGCTCTCACCCTGCTCCTGCCTGTCATCTTCGAGGAGCAGCCTCTAAGGCCCCCAAGGGGCAGCTCTGGGAGGTCTAAGCTAAGGGACAGGTCAGGGCCAGGACCCTCCTGTGAGCGCCCTCCTGTCCTGGTCACGCAGGAGGAGGAATTGTCCCTGTGTGCCACGGGGTGTGCTGATCCCAACCTGGAGTCCCACGTCACCCAGGGAAGAGCCCCTTCCTGCCACTGTGTGTCCTAAACACCTCTTCCTCTGTTCTTCTGAACAGGCGAACAGCTAATCCTTGGCCTCCACTCTCAAGTCCAGCGCCCAAACACGGAGGGCTGACACAGCTCCTGCCTGGGGCCCTCCCTCTTCTGAGCAGTGATTGCTGACGGCACTGTCCCTGTCCTGTGCAGGATGCCCTCCCCCCGTTGTCCCTGACTCCTGGCTGGAAGTGGGGACTGGGCCTGCTGGGTGTGGGCCGGGCCTGAGTACGGACAGGTTGCTGCCCGTTGGGTCCCCCCTCCCAGCTCGGCTCGGGTGGGCCTGGACGGCGACCTCTCAGTGAGCCAGCATCCACCACTGTGCCTGGCCTGGCCTGCTCATTTCTCCTGTGGCTTCTTAGCTGCTGCAGGTTGGCACCAGCTGGGATTCAGGCACAAATAAAGAGACTGACCTTCAGGGTGGCAGCCTGACAGTCACTTGTGAGGGGACCATCTTCTTTCTGTGGGGCTAAGACAGGAAGTGAAGGCAAAGGCACACCTGTGCCCCATTTTTGCTGCACAGCTCGGAGGTCTCCCCTTGGGACACTCAGCTTGGCCCCCAGCTTCCTCCCCAGTCCCCTTAAGCCCATGCTCTTCCAGGGCACAGCCAGGGCCGCACACCTTGAGGACCCCGTCAGTGCTGTCATCATGTGGAGATGGGGTCCCCCAGGAATCGAAGGGCGCAGGCTTCCAAAGCTCTTCTCACTACCTCGGCACCCCTGCCCCTGACTGTTGCTGCCCCTCGAGGGAGGTTGCCCAGTTTCTGTCTCTGAAGCTGCTCACATTGGCGCTGCTCCTCTGAGACAAAGTTGAGAAAGTTTGTGCACTAGTCCTGGCTCAGCTCCCAAGGGAGGAAGGGCTGTGCTGGCATGGTCGTGTGTGAGACCTGTGACCTCAGGCGCGTTCTCGACTGCTCTGCTCCTTCTCAAGCAAATGGGTTCCGGGGTGCTACGAGGACTTGGCCTGGGGATGGGTGCTTCTGTGGGAGCGGTACCCCAACCTTCCTGAGATCCTCCTGCCATGGCATCTGCCCCTTGGGCTTCGGACACCAGCCCATGGGGCCACAGTTTGTCCTCTGTCTTGTGACTGTTCTCAGCTGCAAGATTCAATTGTGAAGTATTGTGCAAATAAAATCTCTAATTTTTCCAATACCTGCCCAGTCTCTGCAGTTTTGCCTGGTGTACAGAGCTGGGCTATGTCTCGTTTGGGGGTGACCTGGGGCACCTGCCTGGCTGGGTGAGGAGGGTGCAGGTCGGGCACCCAGCAGAGGCTGGCAGGTCCCACAGCCTGGACTGGAGCTTAGGGCCTTCATTATCTCCCTGGGGCCCTGGTGGGCACCTCTGCTGCTGGAGTCCGACTCTGAGACCTGCTCTGTTCTCTTCTCTGTCTGGGTCCCCATGTCCTCAGGCCTCATACAGGGGTTCATTTGTATTTATCTTGCTGCCCTCTCATTGAGATGATTGCAGAGAGGAAGCCCGGCTGTTTCCTTGGGTCAGGACAGAAGCCACTCTTCCCAGCATTCTCTAGGACAGAAGCCACCCTTCCCAGCATTCTCCAGGATAGCAGCCACCCTTCCCAGCATTCTCTAGAACAGAAGCCACTCTTCCTAGCATCCTCCAGCCTGCAACAGGTGACAAAGGAAATGGCAGCCATTGGCTCCAACATATCAGAATGTATCCACTGTATTGGGCAAAGAAAGTGAAAATGTAAAGTTCACATTTTGCATCAGATAGTGGATTCCTGCCAGGACATGATTCTGGCTAAGCACTGTGAACATGGCATTGGCAATGCCAGGCTGCCATCTCAGAGGAAGCAGAGTAAAGTTCCCTCTGCTCATCTCAGCCACTGTGCGTTTGTAGGCAGTGTGCACCTGTGCCAGCTTCCCCTGTGTTTCTGTCTAGATGCTGTATGTACTGTGAGGAAGGGTTGCACAATGCACTCAAAACTTAAATTCAAAAATTTTTTTTATGGTAAAAGGCACACTGCTGAGAATCCCCCTTACAATCCTCCCGCTCCCGACAAACACACTCCTTGTTCTTGGCGATGGGTCATGAACTGGAATAAGTTTGTAAAAACTGAACCATTTGCTGTGCATTTCTAGTTCCCCTGCACAGAGGCATGTGAGCAGGAGGCTGGATTCCTTAGCGCATCTCACGGCCAGCAGCCCCGTCGCTAAATCTAAACCAGGAGTCTCTAGCATTAGGTACTTTTCCTTCTCTGGCTGAGGCTGCTGCTCTGCATCTTGTGCCTGGCACCAGGACCAAAAGCTACATCCCCGTCAAAACCCATAAACTGTGAACACTAGCACAGAAGAGCTGTGAGCAGAATTCATCTCACCGTATGGATGAGCGAGCGGAGTGCCACCCACTGGCTTTCATGGGTCACACACATCTGGGACAAAGAGGGGCCGCATGCATGTCCCCTGCTGCCATGGACTCGGGACTACAGAAAGGTCTGCAATGAGCTGGCTCACAGCAGGGCTCAGGAGCGACGAGACCTGGCTGTGCCAGAGGCTGGGTGGACAAGGCAGTTACTCTGTCCTCCTCTCTCCCAGCCCTGCCTGGGCTTTTGACTACGTTCAAACTCATCAAAGTTTTACTCAGCACATTTTACTCTACAATTTTTTGTCTAGGCACTTGTCACAGTAGACTTCTGCCAACTGCCTCCCAACCTGCTCCCTTCACTCTGTTCTGGCCGCTGGGAAACCCTGCCCAGCACTGCAGCATGGAGGAACAGAGGGGTAACGTGGCCTGCAGTGTCAGAGGTTTTAGTCCACAGTGAAGGCCAGATACGACACCCAAAGCCGTCCTGCCAGGACCACTGAGACGCACTGGGCATGTGATTGCCAGTCCCCCAGATGGATTTGGAGCCAATCAAGCCAACCCACTACCCCAGCCAGCCCAGGGGTCTGGTCCCCCATGTACCACCCAGAAGGCAGAAGCAGCCAGTCCCAAAGGGTGCTGTACATTTTTCATCCTGGAAATGATTTCGTTTTGTATGAGGCTGGATTCCCCGAAAAAGATGTAGCCACAAAGCTAAGAGGTGAGGAAAATCTTGATGTTTGTGTATTCATATGTGCATAATCAACACAATTAATTTGCATAATACAGGTGAGCCCAGAATGCTCAATAGCCCACATCAGCACACTGCTACCTGAGCTGGCCTCTACCCAGCCCTGCTTGTGATGGGTGCTGATGTCACCTCTGCTGAGCTTCTGCGGCTGTCCTGCCCTGAGTGTGGGTCACTGGGCTGTCCAGGGCCCTTTCTTTGATTCTTGTATGACCCACTGACCTGGCCCTGTTCGCAGAGGCTTTTCTACTCTGTGGCCCCCACATGGAGCTCTCAAGCCACACCCACTCAAGGCCAGAGATGGGGCTGGTGTTGCACTGTTCCTGCCGTGTCCTGGCATCACGTGTGTGGAGATGGGGCTGACTGAGGATCCCAGTCATAGTGCCTGGGGTCAGAAGTGAGCAGGTGGGTCTGTGAGGGTGGGCACGGGGACACGGTCCAGCGCACCCTGCTGCTCTGCCCAGAATGTCCTGAGTCCCTGGCCCCTGTTGGGACAGCACTGAGGTGGTCTGTGCATCCTGGGTCTCTCTGGACAGCACCCTATTCCCATGCCACTGTCCATCCAGCACTCCTGGGTCCTCAGCCCTCCTCTCTGGACCCTCCTGGTCCCTTCCAGCCCTTTGTTCTCACACCCAGGGCCCCCTGAAGGACATGGTATCGGCTCTCTGCCCGTGTCCCACTCCAGTTCCTGCCCGTCATCGTCCCCCACCGGCCCTGTGGACTGAGGATGGGCCAGATCTGGGAGGCTGGGGTGAGCTGTGGCTGTGGGGCCATCTCTCACCACAGCTTGGCCACACAGGGCTGAGAATGAGAGTCCCAGGGCGCTGGGACCCCAGCAGAGCTCAGCATGCAGGGTCCAGTGGGCTCCTCTGCCCTGGGACCCAGCTGCCACCTGCTGCCACCTCTGTTGGAAACCAGCTCGCACAGTGTGAGCCCCTGGGACACAGCCTGCGTGAGAATCTTCTCAGATATGGCCGCATGGAGAGACTGAAGATCTGGAGATTCCCACATAAGCAGAAAGATTTATTTGCGAGCCCAGGGCAGGGGCAGACAAGCAGGGACAGAAGGAGTGGCCCTTAACAGCCCTGCGGAAGTTTTGGAAGCCTAGGTTAAAGACCGGCCACCAGGCGGCGCTGTGGGCGAGCGTTCCTTTCCTGCCGTGCTCTCTGGAAGAATCACAAGAATCACTGCTCTGGTCCCCAGGCTCTGGGTTGAAATACACAGTTCACCCTGATCCCCAACTGCCAAGCACCTGCTGAGCTCAGAGCCCCATGGCTCGGTCTCCGGAGAGGCTCGGGCTTCTCTCCGTGCCTGGGACCAGTTTAGCCGGGGAACTTGGCGAGCCGGCGCCGAGCCTGGCCCAGCCGCTCCAGCCGTGCCTTCAGGGTCTTCCTCTTCTCCCTGATGTCGCTCCGCTCCTTCAGTAGCCTGTCACAGACCTCCTTTTCCTGAAGCAGCTGAAGCATGGAGTTCTGCAGCTGCTGGCTGAACATCTGCAGGATGTGGTACTGGATGGTCAAGGGGATGTGTCTGCCCAGGCTGCCTCCGACCTCCTGGGGGGAAGGGGCGGGTCACAGAAAGGTCCCCAGGAGGGAGCCCACTCTCCCCATGTTGGCACAGCCTGCACCTGGCCTTCTCCTGTGGGTCAACCCCGGGCTGCCTGGCAGGGTCCAGTGTGACAGCCCCGGCAGGAGCCTGAGTCCCAGCGTGGACTGAGTCCTGCAGCCTTTCCCTCCTGCCCTCGGATCCTCCTCATTTACTCTTTCCAACCACACTGACCTCAAGACTGACATCTGTTGCCCCGTGTGACTCAGCTGCCTCCTCTGGGTTCAGGGACAACATGGCCTCAGAACCCCGCCGCCCCCCATGGTGAACCACAGTGAGCGTGTCACGAGCAGCCCACTCGGGAAGAGGCCAGGCAGGTGACCAGCACCCGGGTCTGTTCCTGCAGGGCCAGCAGAGGGAGTGGAGCATGGGACGTGGGTTCTGGGACCAGAGGGAGCCGGGTGGGGTGTCCCCAAGGCCAGGGCCAGGGATGCACAGAGGCAGACAGAAGGGCTGAGCCCCACCATCACCTCGCTGGGCACCCTGCCCTGTGCAATCTCCCACTCTGAGCCCTGGCCTACCTAGGTGGCCTGACAACAGGGACCAGGGGCCACAGGACTCCATGTGCTTATTCACAGTGTCACTAAGCCACATCCCTGGCCTGCGGGACTCACCGAAGGATTCGTGCCACAGGCCCAGGCTTCAGGGTGACTCCGACCTGCAGCTCTGCTGCCCTGAGCAGATCACAACTGGTGCCCTAGAGGCCCATGTGCCTGCCCAGTGCAGAAGCCCAGCCTCACCCTCCCAGGGAGCCATGCAGTGTCAGAGATGTCCTAGGCCTATGGTGTAGATGCTAAAGGTCCCTCCCTCCTCCTCCGCCTCCCTAGCGATGTGCAGCATGGCCAGCAGGGGGCAACAGCAGTTGGCTTCCTCTCGGGGAGGACCAAGGCTTCCCCAGGCACTGTTGAAGCTCTGGGCCCAGTCTTGTCCCCCTGGGACTCCACAGGAGGAGTGGCCTGGGGCATAAGGAGGCCTAGGCTCAGCAAAGCCAAGTCATGGGGCCAGGGCCTGGCAGCAGGCAGAGCCAGAGTACAGCCTTAGGCTCCTAGTGCCTGTCAGCAGAGGGGCGGCTTCCAGGGGCCACACAGAGCTGGCTGGCGGCCACCATGTACCCCATGGCCAGAGACACAAAGCTCTTGGTGGGAGAGGAGGCCCAGGGCTGGGACACGAGCACACACACCTGGTGGTAGGCTTTCAGGTGCTCGAGGGTGTCGGCCACAGCAGGGTCGTCATCTGGGCCATAATCTGAAGCACACTTGGAAAATGTAAAGCAATTCTCAGACCTTTTGTCTCTGAACTTCTGCAGCGCATCTCTGTAGGCCTGGTCCTGGCAGTAGACTAACTGTTCCATCTGGAAGTGAACTCCTAGCGCCTTCTCCGCTTCTTCTTCTACGTTCCATCGAATGTCTTCAATTCTTTCCTATTGGAAGAAAAGGTGACTACAGACTCTACAGGAAGTGAAGGCACAGCCCTGAGAAACAGGTCGCCCAAGAAGCCCAGAGCAGCAGCCACTGTCGGTGCTGTGGCCGGGTCCCACCGGGGCTGGGCCTGCCTGTCTTGTCCTCAGCCAGGCCTCAGTTTCTCTCTTTGTTTCTTGTGGGTTTGCTGTCCGAGGGGAGGGGATGGTGCCCTGGGGAGGGCACAGGGACAGGAGGGACATGGCTGGGTCAGCGCCACCCCACATGTGCCCTGTCCCTGGGTTTCAAGGGACCAAGGAGGAGGTTTTTCCCAGAAAGCACCAGCACCCTCTGCCTCACAGGTGAGGCCTGGTGTTGAGTGGGTCCCGGCCCTGTCCCTCCGTCACCATCACCTCAGGGATGTGTCATCTTTGTGTTCAGGGCCACAGGCCAGGATGGCAGCCACCTTTGGCTTTGGGCTGGAGGACAGCAGAGCCCGGGAACCCCTGGGCCACACCTGTCCCATCCCTCTCCCCGTCCACAGTCTGAAACCCTGCTGAGTGTCCACATGGGCTATTCCCTCCAGAGTCAGAGTCCGCACCCTGGGGTCCCCACTTCCTGAGTTTCCTCTGCACCCCTGGTCCCACGTTTTAACCCCGCACTGCAGGGCTCCGTGGGAAGATTCCCAACCGGTGCAGGCGCCGCTTCTCCAGGGGGACAAACTCCTGAGTAGGCCGGGCAGAAAAAGATACCCAGCTCCCGGGTCACCTCTGCTTTATGGTGGGTCTGGGGTTCACCTTGCAGGTCTTGTACAGGTTGAAAAAGCCACTGAAGTTCTTCTCAGAAACCGCGATGAAGGCATTGTGAACCATATCTGACCAGAGAGGGAAAAACGATTGAGTCCTGAGAGCAGCTTTTTACTCCGCAGGGCCCGAGGTCGTGTGTGTGAACAGGTCAGAAACGCGGCCCTGCCCCTGCTGTGCTCTGCCTGCGCCCTCTCCCAGCAGAACACAGAGGCCAAGGAGTCAGGACACCCGGAGGCCCAGCAGACAGCCTCGGCGCGGCTCCCACTCACACTTCACTTTCATCTGAGCAGATACCACTGCAGGGTGGTCATTTCTGGTAAGCCACAAACATGTTAGCACTTTAAAATAAAACCAGCACATCCCCTTCCAATTTTTAGATAGAATCAGTGTGTCCACATTCATTTGAAAGAGAACAGGGAGAACTTGTTAGCATTTAAACGAAACACGCTCCCGAGACACACCAGGACATGTCCCTGCAGCACCTCTGTGGCCAGGGGATGGTAAGACCCCAATTTATAGATGGCCACTCAGGAATTGGGGTGGGGCTGTAGCCTCCTGACAGTTTTGGGGACCGTGTTCTCACCTCACCAGGGTGCACCATCCCCCGGTACTATCAGAACAATGAACTTGGGGCCCAGGCTGGGATCGAGGCCTCAGAGACAGCTTTCCGGGTGGCACACACCCAGGGCCAGGCTCTGAAGTTCCACCGCCTTCACCCTGGCCTTCCCTGCCAAGCAACAGACGCCAGCCTGCGGGGCCCCACTCACCAGCGACCTCGCGCAGCAGGTCCACAGCCGGCTTCTCCAGGGCCTGGAGTTGGCTTTTCACGAGCATCTCAAATGTCCTGTAGTTCACGAACCCGGGCAGCTCTCTGCCACGGTGCTGGTTTTCAAATGTCTTGACTTCACTCTGTAAACTCTTGTAACCTGCAGCAGGAAAGAGAGCTTTGCATTATTTTACAGAAATAAATTACTAATAATCCCACAAATTCTGAATGTCATCCCCCAGTCAAAAATAATTCCTGATTTTGAAATAGATCGCTGCCCTGGGCCGGCAGTAAAGAAACCAGGGCCAGATTGATTCACCCCACTGAGCCCCACCAGGCATGCAGAGCCAGCGGGCTGGGCCGCAGCAGCAAGGGCAGCGCTCAGGGGCAGAATTTCAGAGAGCCCAGCAGATTTCACGAAGACAAAGGCCAGGACAGCAAGTGCTCCTCACCCAGAGCCAGGGCCTTGGGGCCCTGGGCACCCACTGAGCCCCTGTGGGTTGCCTGCTCCAGCTGTAGGGCAGCAGGAAGTGCCATTCTGCCCTCTGGTGAGTGACATGGACTGTGGAGCCCTATGGGGGCACGCAGAAGAGCCCTGCCTCCATCCTCAGGAGGGGTGGCCTGGCTCAACCTTAGGGATGGGAGATTCCCCCATAGGAATTTCACTAACTAGATCAATTCACAGATGCATGATCAATCTCATTCCAGTGAAGGGAGCGATCTTGCGATTTCTGGGATATTCACAAAGCCGAGCATCTCCCCACTGCTGTGGGCGGGCTGTCACCATGGCACAGTCCCAGCTCCAGCCCTCTGCCGTCCTGTGCTTCCTGCCCCTGTGGCTGCCCAGTGTGGCATTTCACAGGAAAGAAAGCTTATGGTGTGAGTTCCACGTCCTTGGCTTCCTTCATTGCGCATCGGCTTTTCACAATTTAGCCTGATTCAGTGTGGGTCAGTGCTTCTGGGTTCCTGAGGCTGAATGTATCACACTGGACGGTGTTACAGGCTCTAGTGTGTCCCCCAAATTCCTGTCCTGGGGCCCTAACCCATCACCTGGGAGTGGCACTGTGCCACAGACTGCCACTCTAAGGAAGACTGAAGACAAGTGAGGTCATTACAAAGTGAAGAAACACGGCTTCCACTGCCCCTGGCATGGCCTCCACTCCTGAGGGACAGCAGGGAGCTCACTAGCACCATCCACCCGACCCCAGGTCCGACCCTCTACAGCTCGGCGGACAGAGACAGCTCATCCATGTCCCCCAGTCTCCAGCCGAGCTAGTGTGACAGGCCTCTAAGATGTGACTGGATCACGTGGTGCTGCACTCCCAGTAGATAAATCTACCAATTTCATCAACGAATACCCCGAGGACCCAGCTGGGGGGCGGGTCACAGGGAGCACCCAGAAGCCACGTCTCTCCATTGTCCTTCACGGTGTGCAGCTTCCCAGCCACCATGGAAGAAGCAGCTCTGCTCTACCAGGCCCCACCTGTGACCTCTCTGGCTTGGAGCCGGCTGGCCATGGGCTGGACTCTCTGTGGCTGTGAGCAGATTGACTGCTTGACTGCAGGTGCCCGGTGTTGCAATGGTGAAGCTGACCAGCGTACCAGCTGTGCTTGGAGTCAGCCATAGGTACATGGTGGCCTCCCTCTTCACAGGGCACAGAGAGAGTGCAGCTGCCATTCTCCTCACTACCCACATCATGCTCCTCTGTGTCCTCAGAGCCCACACCAGAACCTGACTGAGCTGTGACTCACTGACGTGGTCTAAATGTGTCCCCAAGGTCACAGGTTGAGCCTGTACCCAGGTGTGCGCCATCCAGAGACGTCAGGTGAGGGGACCACACCTCCATGAACAGACCATGAACAGAGACCACTCTGTGCCATGTGAGGACACAGCCAGACGTCGCCACTTTGGGCAGGTGCCGAACGGCCTCGCGGACATCTGGAGACGCAGCCTCTCAGCACCTGAAGTGAGCAGGGAGTCTGTCGCTCAAGCTCCCCTCGCTGACGTGTGTACTGACAGTAGAGCAAGAAGCCCAGACACCCACCTTCCTTAAAGTGCACCCCAATCACGGAGTTCCAGTCCCGGAACTTCTGTCGGAGTCTGGCAAAGAGCCGTATGCCTTTCCTGCCCACGTTTTCCTCCCCCTCAGCCAGAGCTTGGATGTCCTTATTAAACTCGATGATTTTCTGTCCAGAGAGAAAGAGCGTATCAGCAGAGCCAGTCAGAGGCTGCCTGAGGGACAAGCCACGCCCCTCCTGCTGGCCACTCTGGACCGGGGGTGGGGAGAGGCTAAGCCACCAGGAGACCCCGTGCTCCCAGCGGCCCTTGGGACCCTGCCGGGGCCTTTTCAGAGTCCAAGCAGTGAGCGAGACTCCCGGGCCTCTGTCTCCCCGGCCTTCCTCTCAGCACTGAGTGGGCATAGTGGGGAGAAGAGCCTTGGGCTGGCGAGGAGCGTGGCCCAGGATGCCTGGAGGACAGCAGGAGGATGTCTGCAGCACCAGCCCCCAGATCTCACCTCTATCAGGAAGGACATTTTCTTATTTTTGTCCTCTGGGATGTCCACACTGTACATCTGCAGCTCCTCTGTTATTTTCTGGTGACACTCTCTGATTTTATTTCCCAGCTGTGGCAGAGATTTCTGGGGGAAAAAGAAAGAAAGTGGGACCTCTAAATGTGTACTAGGAATGGAAGAGAGGCTGTGGCCTGCTCTGCAGGGCATCTTGGTCCTCGTGACACCTCGGTGTCCTTCCCTGCTTGCCTTGGGCAGAGGCGCAGCGGGGTCTCCCATTGCCCCAGCACCCACAAGGCCTTTTCTAACTCCCACCCACTAGCGAGGCAGAGGTGCCCACTGTGCACAGTGCCCGGCCCACTAAGGGCCACTGAGGACAGCTCCTCTGTGTCACCCTCTGTGGGGACATGGCCTGATGCTCTTTGTCAGAAAAAGTAGCCATTGGGACAATAGCAGATTCCAAGACTTTCATGCTGTTTTCCACAGGGGCAAAACAGGGACTATGTTTCCACCCACATGGAGGGCCGGTGTCCAGACCATGCTCGCGGGGATGTTAGCACAGTCCCTGTTGTGTGCCAGGGCCAGTGTACTGCAGGTCACTAGGAGGTTGAGGCCATGGCACATGGGCCACCCAAGCTCAGGAAGACAGTGGTGTGGATGCCAGCTCAGGCCTCGGGGGGGGGGGAACCTGAGCCCAGGGTGAGGATCTGGACAGGTGTGGAGGTGAAGGACCCGTCAATGGGGCTACTTGGGGCCGGGCAGCGAGCTTCTCCCCTAAGGTAACCCTGGCAAAAGCTCCGCCTTCAACCCCTGGCTGGGGAGGAAGACCTTGACCTTGGCACTGGTGGAGGGGCGAGTCATGGTGCCCACTGCTGCCTCCCACAGATCTGCACAGGGCACTGGCCACCTGCTAGCCGCTGGTGGAGCCTCGGCCCCTGCCAGCTCCCCCCTAGTCGAGGTACACAGGAGGCACTGAGCTGCCAGCAACACACGGGCCAGGCCCAACTTACACAGATGTGTGCGATGAGCTCGGCAGACAGTCTCTCCGCCAGGCAGGGGACCGTGGCCTTTCTGTCCTTCAGCAGCACACTGATGCAAACACAGAGATACATACGTGTACTTCTACCCACGCTGCAGCACACAGGGGTGCTCTGCCGCTGAGCCACATCCCTGCTATCCTAGGCCTCCATAGTTTGTTTTACTTCATAGTTTATTTACATATTTATTTACTTTGACATTTATTTTTAAAAATTTTGAGACAGGGTCTTGCTAAGTTGCCCAGGTGGGACTTGAACTTTCAACCCGTCTTCTTCAGCCTCACTCGCTGCTACAATTATAGGTGGGGACGACTAGCCTTTGCTGTCTTTATTTTTAATTTTAACCTTCAGCGGGTGTGTATTTTGCTGTGATGCACTGAGCATCTTAAGTGATCATCCTATGCCACACAGATGAATGCAAACACACCCTGGCCAGAGCCAGGCTGCGTCCCAGGTCAGCCCTCGGGTGGGTGGGTGGGTGCGCGGGCGTGGGATCTTCCCTCTGCATTTCTCTGTGCCTCTTCCAATAGCATCCACACACTGTTTAAATAACTGCCACATCCCTTCTCACTTTCACCCATGTTGTGGCTTGTTTATTGCAATTCTTTGTAAACTCTGCTTTTCTTTTTCTTTTTAAAGTTTTGTTTTAGTTTTTTTAGACTGGGTCTCACTTTGTAGTTCAGGCTGACCCTGAACTCACTATGTAGGCCAGGTGAGCCTTGAACTCACAGCAACCCTCCTGCTTCTGCCTCCCGAGTGCGAGTGCTGGGATTACAGGTGTGAGCCACCACGCCTGGCTATATCTGCTTTTTTTTTTTTCCAGGGCAGTTCCATGGTTTTGACAGGGAGCAAACACCATCTCTCTCTCTCTCGCTCTCTCTACACACACACACACACACACACACACACACACACACACACACACACACCTCTGACACAGCTTCCCCCCCAAGGTAAATTTTCCTGTTGGAGACAGATGTCCTCGGTGGCACTGTCCCAGGACTGATGCACAGCGCACCTGAACTGTGGGTGGTTCTCAAAGAAGGCGCGCTCCTTCTGCTGGGCCTCGGCCAGGCTCAGCTGTGCCTGGATGTCCTGCTGGCCGCGGCACCTCACCACCACGTAGCCCTTCTGCAGGGGGCACACCAGGTTGTGCACCTCGTCCACCACCTTGTCTTCCGCACCTCTGTCCACCAGGTCGGGCTTTGTCAGGATTCCTACACCAGAGGCTTCTGATCAGGGTGTGTGTGGTCCCAGTGCAGGACGAGTGGCTTTTACCATGACCCAGCGCTCGGGGCTTAGTCCCACTGGATTGGGGGGTAGTCAGCGTCCAGCAGCAGCTGCAGCTGCAGTTAAGCCGGAAGCCCCAGCCAGAGAGCCCTGCTGGGCAGCCATGAGGACGAGGTGTCACTTACACCACTGGCTCTCCCGACCTCTTTCACCAGCCCGGATGGGGAGGACCCTGCTGTGTTCCCTGCACCCCTGCAGACATCTGCCTTGCTCCCTCCTCCCTCGGTATCCAGGAACCTGATCCCCTCCCCCTGCCCTGTGCCCATCACAGCAGGAAGATGGAGGGCCAGTAGAGCACACCTCTTCTCCCGCCCTGGGGGTGCAGGTCCTTATCCCTGCTGTGTGCAGAGCCAGCCCTGGATTCCAGGGAGCTTCTCTCAGGTACCCTGTGACTGGTGTCTGCCTCGCGCCTCACCGATGGTCCTGTCTCCGTCAGGGTCCACCTCCTGCGCCATGCTCAGTGCCTCTGTGGTGGCGATGTCCACGTTACTGGGAACCACCACCAGGTTGATGGTCTCATTCCTCTCAATGTACTTCATGATGAGCCGCTTGATCTGTGAGAAACATCACCATGGGCCGCGTGAGGTGGGAGGGAGGCCAGACCGGCCCAACCTTGCACTTGCTCGGTCCTCGGACTATCAGTGTCCCCCTGAGAAGTAAGAGGGACAAGAGACCCCACAAAGGCCACCCTGGTGGCACCTGCCAAGCCGGAGGGCAGGCAACTAACTCGTCAGCAGCAGTCATAGTGCTAAGGGGTCAGGGTGGCTGTGAGGCTGGAGCTGCTTAACTTTCCCCAGAAACCTCAGGTCTGGTCAGCGGACAGCACGAGGCCAAAGCACTGCCTGGCTTGTTCCCTGAGCCCCTGTCCATGAGGCGAGGGCCCCGCCCCGCTCCCCTCACACCTGCGCTCACACTTTCTTCTGGGATAAGTCTTCTTATCACACATCCCTATGGATACCTCACAAAATGGAGTTGTACCCAACCATTACAGATACACTTTTATGAGTCATTACATAAAATGGAGGACACAGAAAATCTGTTTCCAGTTAGACCTGTGCACCCCACTTTCACTATCAAACTCTGGAGCTGAGGAGCACAGGGCTCTTCGTTGCCCCCACATGCCACTTGTCCTTCAGTAGCATGACCCTGGGCCCATGGCTGCCCTCAGGCCACATCTCCTGTACCTCCAGCCAAGTCTGAGGTCTCACCTGATGACCGATGTCAGCGGGCTGATTGCCCACAGCCACCCTGGTGATTCCCGGAAGGTCGATGAGCGTCAGGTCCGGGACGCTGGGGGAGCTGACCTCCAGACTGATGAGCTCGTCCTTGATTCCCAGTCCATCCCCGGCAATGATGTTCTGGGCTGGAGAACAGAACAGAAAACCCCCAGGGATTACAGCGGACAAGTCCCGCTCCAGGGAGGACGGCAAAGCCCCGACCCTCCCGGGGTCCATGACGGCATCTTCTGAGGTCAGAGCTCAAAGGTCCTCAGAGGTCATCTCAGCGCTCTCCGAGCATGGCAGCTTCTCCAGAGCGTGTGGAAGCTGTCCGTGGGGACCCCTGCCTCAACAGTGCCCGGCAGAGCCCGGCCCAGGCCGACCCGGGGCGTGCTGGCTTACGTAGGAGGAGCCTGGCTTCGGGTGCCTCGTGGGAGGTTCACATCCTACCACCCCCTCCAGATGATACACACAAGATAAGAAGCTGCTTCATCAACCTGTGTGTGACCCCCACTGTCCCAAACGTCCTGGAGCATAGAAGGAGTTACAGCAACGACAGGTGTGGGAAAGTCAGCCAACTTCCCCCAAGTCCCTGTGCCCAGGAGTGGTATTGATCTTAGGCCCTGGTACATGTGAAGAGGTTACACGTAATGTCCGGAAGGTGGCTGGAGGCACTGATGTGTCCTTTGTGCTGCAGCCTTGCAGGGGTGGGGGACAGAGGTCAACCTCAACACACACAGAAAGAGGAGATGTGGTTTGTCACACTGGAGCTGTGCTGTGACCTGCAGACGTTTGTGTGTCTGCCACCTGCTGCCTATACTCACCATACTAGGTCCTGCCTCTGCTTGGTGAGCTGGGGTCCCCAGGCTACTGAGTGAGGGTAGCGAGGCACAGAGGGACAAGGAAGGGAGGAATGAGGCCTGTGGAGGGGCCTTGAGGTCACAGGAGGGACACTGCCTGGGACTGTGGGGACCATCACAGGGCCCACGGCATGATGGACCAGGCGTTCTGCAGAGATGAGGCGCACGGGGCACTGACCTTTGTAGATCACCTCTTCTACCATGGAGGGATCCGAGATGTCCTCCACAACGTCCAGGTAGCTGACCTTGCCTCTCCACTCCTCTCCTTGCCTCAGCTTCTTCAGTCTCAGCACCAGAGGGCACCTGGTGACAATGCCTAGGGCCCACATCCGCGTCAGTCCTCTTCCTGCTTCTCCCATGGTCCCGCAGCCAGCGCAGGTGGCAAACGCAGTGGGGACGCCTGGGCATCTGCACTCGTCCTCCAGTGTCCCTGACACGCTCCACTCTCCACTGTCAGCACAGCCGCCACCGACTGCCACTTCTCCCAGAGCCCTCGTCTCCCACGCCCCACATGTGTCCTGAGCTCTGCCCGCTCAGTGGGCTCTGACCTCCTCCCTTGGGCCTCCACCTAGCCCTCGGCCTTGCACCTCACGGAACACCGCTGGCCTGGGTGCCCATCTGTCCCTCCCCGGGGAAGGGCGCAGGACGGTCACCCAGAGTGCAGAGCACAGGCTGGGCCCACCCTGCACTCAGACCCACCCCCAGCACAGGCTCCACGGAGCTGACAGACATGTTCAGAGATGCTGCCATGGTCAGCAGGGCGTCCCCCAAGTGCGGGTGCAGAGCCCTCAGCCCAGTGTGCTTGAGGGCAGACAGGGCCTTGAGGGACATGAGTCACTAACGGAGGTGAGAAGGGTCATGGTGGAGGAATCCCTAACACCGTGACTGGTGCTCTTATGAGAGGCAGCAGAGACACAGCGACAAGGCCAGGTGCGGGCACGGGAGGGGCTGGCCACCTACAATCTGTGCAGAAAGACCGTGACTTGATCTTGCACTTGGGAGCTCCGGGAGGACCACTTCTGTCCCTTAACACCCACCCCCCAAATCTGGGAGCTCAAGCTGACTAAAGAGGACAAAGCGCTCACCGCTGCCCCTGGGGAGGGCGACTCCTGACAGAGCCTCCAGCACGGAGCTCTTGCCGGAGCTCTGATCCCCGATGACCGCGATGGCGGGCAGGGCCAGGTCCTGCTCCACACCCAGGGCCCGCAGCGAGTCAATGAGGTCGATGCAGGGCCGCACCTTCTCCTCGTACTGCGTGCAGAGGCTGCTCTCAGACACCTGGGGAAGAGAAAATGCATGACGTCCTCTGAGGGGCCTGTCATACTCACTGAAGAGAACGAACTTCAAGAACTGCCATGAACAGGCTGCTGGAACTCCAAAACTGGAGTGAAAATAGACAGGAAAATATTTGAAGAAACAATAATGCAGTCAAAGTCTTCAACTGATGCAAACTGTGAACCCAAAGGTCCAAGAAATGTAAGGAACTCCAAGCATGGAACCAAGAAGACACATCACTGTAAAAGCTCTGCAGTCAGGAAAAGCCACACGACTGACAGAGGGACAAAGACAAGCTGGACCTTCGACTTCTCTCCAGAAACAATATCAACATGAACATAAGAAGACAAGTGCTTTTCCAATAAACTTTCTGTTGCTGTTTGGTATTTGACTTAGTTACTTTCTCTCATGCTGAGACAAAATACCCAACACCCAGCGTTAAAGGAGGAAAAGTTTATTTAGCTCACGGTTTGCAGAGGTTCAGTCCAGAGTGAGCTGCCTCCAAGGTAGTGGCAGGACAGAGGGGTGTCACAGAGGAGGGGCAGTTCATAGTGGGCAGAGGCAACGAAGAAAGCAAGGGAACCAATAAGCCATCTTAGCAGCTTTTACTGCCCCCTTTGTGCTCTATCTAGTAGGAATTAGGGTGGTGCCAGCCAAAACCTTAGGGTGATTTGGTAATCATCCATCCTTAACCCTAACACCCTAAATTCTAACCTTGCACCATGAATAAACCATATAGTTGAGATCTAGCCACCTGTGACAAAGCCCCACTTGTGACTGCATGTGGCTTTGGAAGGACATGTAGACACAAGTCATAACAGTATTTAACCTAAGGACTCAGATGTGCTAAAAATATAGTCTACATCTGAGAGCTAAGCATGGTGGTGCACGCCTATAACCCCAGAACTTAGGAGGGTGAGGCAGGAGGATTACTGTGAGTTCAAGTCCAATTAGGCATCATAGTAAGTCAAAGGCCAGCCTGAACTATAAAGTAAGAACTTTATCTCAAAACAATAACCACCACAAGAAACTACAAGAAAGCTCTACCTCTGAGCTACAACCTCATTTCTCAACATTTAAAAATTACTGTAAAGGGCCGGGGAGTTAGCTCAGTGGTTCCGGTGCCTGTCTTGCAAGCGCAAGGGCCGGGTTCGATTCCCCGGTAACCACATAACAATACTGGGTGTGGAGACCCACACCCAGCAGCAACCAGTACCACATAACATAGTGCCGGGCGTGGTGGCTCACGCCTGTCATCCCAGCACTCGGGAGGCAGAGGCAGGAGGATTGCTGTGATGTGAGTTTGAGGCTGAGCTCAGGGCCAGCCTGAACCACAAAGCGAGACCCTGTCTCAAAAAACCTAAAAAAAACCAAAAAAAAACAAAAAAAAAAACAAACAAAAATTACTGTAAAAATGCCATCAATTGCTCTTTGCTGCCCAGAGTAGCACAGATTAGGCCCAAGCTCAGCTTCTTCTGTATGTCTTGTTTCCAACTATTTATTGATTAATTCACCTGTGCTGTCGGGCTCATGGGAGACTAGAACTTTAACTGCAGAGGTTCTAGTTACATCCCTCTTCCCCTGCTCCCTACCTTTGGCCTCCAATGTGGATTTAAATCAGATCTACTGGTGAATTTGCTTGTGAGACGAACTTGGAGTAAAAAGGGCAGCACATGGATCTCCCAGGAAGATCCTGGAGGTGGACAAGGGACACTGGTGCTTCAGATACCGTGGCCATCTCAGCTCCCAACTAAGCCCATTCCAGACTCAGAGCTTTGGTGGACTCTCCATCATCCAGATAGTTGACTGGCCTTGGTCCTCATATTCCAAAGAGAAACAGGACCTCCATAAGCTCTATGAACCGAAGTCCAAAGCTCTGCAGATGATGAGCCAGTTTAGCTTCTCAGCACTTAGCAACCTCTCCAATTTTGCATCCATCAAACCGGAACTAGTCAGCACCCCTCCTCAGGGCACCACGGTGGAGAAGATAGCGGGCACTCTTGGGCCAGGAGGTCATCTTCATCCTGAGGACAATCAGGTGTTGACTAAGAAGAAGTTACAGGACTTAGGAAGGATGAAGATCTGCATGAAGATATGGAGGAGACACTGCAGCAGGTCCCTGATGATGTCATTGAGAGCATGGCGACAGGGTCTCCCAGCTTGTGCGCCCCCCGAGTCCAGCACCGTGGAGGTAAAACGTGTCTAGGTGTAGCTAGAGCACCAGTGGAACATGTGGATCCCAGGATTCTGTTCTGAAGGTATCTGGCCCTGCAAAAAAGCTTGCACCACAGAAGCGCATGCGCAGAGAACGGCATTGCTCCAGAACACACCCAAGTAATAAGACAGAAAGGCCAGGGTATGGACCTGTCCAGTGTATCTGGGGATACCTGATCTGAGACCTCAGCCATTTCATCCTTAGAGGTTTTAAAAAATGCTTTACAGAGAGGCATGTACTTTTTACTAACAGTACAACAATATCTATAATGATCAAGGATTTGCCGAAAGAATAAAGCCTCCTACCTCAACTTCTGGCCCCTTTTCCTTGTCATCTCAAAAAGGAACAGTATATCTTCCAGAGATTTTATTTGTGGCTTATTATAAAAGTTACTGAAGATGGGACAAAGGACCAAGGTCTGGTTGGGTGTGACAGTATTAGGATTTGTAGAAAGTTCTGTTTCCTCTTCTCTTCTTTCCCTGGACTTTGTAATGTCAGTGTGCATATGAATATGAATTTGATTTGCTTTTCCAGAATAAGTTTTTTAAAAATAAAAAATAAAAATAAACATGCCATCAACTGAAAATTCTACCCCCAGCAAAACTATGTTGAGAAATGAAGGCAGGAGTGGCACAGAGGTACCGTGAGAGCTGGCAGTGAACAGAGACGTTGGAGGGCCAGTGTGTCTCCAGGGGGGCGCCCTTGACTTATGCTTTAAACAGCTGGGTTGTGGTGGTCGCGTTTTAAAGTATTTATGAGCTTCTCCTTCTTTTATGAAAAGAAGACAGAGGATAGCTGACACTGTTTGTGTCACTCTGCACACTCTCCCCCATTCTCCATCATCTGCTAAGGTATTCTGGATATGAAAGTCCATTTCACAGATAAGCAAACTGAGACTTGGAAGCACAAGCAACATGGCTGAGAAGCAGCAGCCAGTTTGGGCTTCAGACACGGTGATGCTACTTGCTCTTCACTACTTTCCTGTGCTGTTCTCATGAAAATCAAACAGAAGATGAAAAACATTACTTTTTTTTTTGTTGGCAATACTGGGGATTGGATTTGGGCCCTTTTTGCTTCCAAGGTAGGTGCAGTTCCACTTGAGCTAAATCCCTGGCAGACAAACATTAAAAATGAACAGAAATGACAGACTTTGTAAAACATGCATCACCCACACAGCCGAGGGAGCAGCGCTGGCTGGCAGCGGCCTCTCCACTGTAGAGCTGACACGAATGGTACTGCGACAGTTTCCTTTAGATACTTGGTGCTGCGAGTAAAAACAGCAGCAGAGTGTCATAGGGTTTCTGATACAAAGGAGGGGAAGGTACAGGATGTAAGACTGGGAGAGAGCACCACGATGGGAGGGGTCTCAATCAGAGAGGCATGCTTGTTAGTTACAGATGTGTCAGAAGACACTGAGGTTGTTTCCATGCCAACATGGGGTTTAATACACGAGTTTAACCAAAGGAGGCAGAATGTTGAGAGGGGGACAAGAAGACAAATGCTCAGGCCCAGCTCGGCTCCCCTGGGAGGTAGCGGGAACCAGAGGAAGTCTGTGACCACTAGGCAGAGGAGGGTGACAGGGGAGCCGAGCCAGCCCTCTCTGCCCTCACTTTCATGATGGGTCCACTTTGCTCTGTGATGTTCTCCAGCCACGTTGTGCCACCTGGCGCCCAAAGCAACAAAATCAACTGGTTATTGCCTGAAGCTTTGACATCCTAAGCTAAGTAAAACTCTTCTGCTTCTAAGTTCATCACGTCAGGACTTTTGTCACAATAACCCAGAGCCGACTAACACGGCCTGGAGCTAGCTGATCCTGCCCCATTCTCTGAGGTTGTGGCCCAAGAAGAGGGAGGCTTAGGAGGTAAAGGAGGAAAGTAGAAATCGGGACTTTATGGAGAAGGAGAGATAGGTGGCCTCTCTCACTGGTCTCTGACTGTCCATGTTGTTGTTAATATCATTGGCAGAATAGTTGAACACTGCCCCAAAATAAGATAATGTGAAATGAGCTGGAGTCCAGGGCTTAATCAGTCATAAAGAGTGCGCTTCCAGGGCTCTGTCGATAGCAGCATTTCCTCTCTTAGAAGTCTTTGATCCCATCTTATATACAACAAACCCGACCGGTATGTGGGGAAGGGACTTCCCAAGCCAGACAGCTGAAAGGGCAGGCTGGGTCCCAAGTGGGAGGGACTCATTCTAGAGCACATGGTTAGGTCCACCCAAAACAGTCCTGATTGGGGGAAATCAGATCCACGTGGTTTCCCTGGGGAGGAGGCATCATAATGAGACATCATGGGCTTTGTGGTTGGATGATGACCCACAGTGTGGACAGGACCAGCACTGTATTCCCCGGCCCTGGGGTCCAGTCAGTTCCCACACGAGCCTGTCTATCAGAGCAACCTTATTGCACAATCAGAACTATGCCTGGGCTGAGCTTTCCCATCTGGAGATGGACTCAGGGAGCTGATTCTTGTCTTTACCCCAAGTAGCGACAGGGACCCCAGTGGTCCCACGTGCTGTGATGCTCCAAGGCAGAGCTACACCAGGACCTTCATCTACACGATTCCTCAAGGACTACATCTGCCCCGGCCCCTGGGTCTTTTGAGTTCTTTGTTACTTGAGATGCACGTAATAGAAAGGGTGGCAAGCACAGGTCTGCCATTTTGGCTGCCCAGAGTAGCATGGATCAGGCCCCAGACCAGCTTCTTCTCTAGTCTCATTTCTATCTATTAATTAATTTGCTTTGAGTTGTGGGGTCACAGGAGACTAAAACTTAACTGCAGAAGTTCTGGTAACTTTCCCTTCCCCTGTTTTCTATACCTGTCAGTATGTCACCTGTTTTCCTAAACCAAGATGGTGCCACAACCATATTCAGCCACGATTCCCAAGCAGGTGACGTCCCAAAGGAGGATGAGGAAGCCACTATCTCAGGAAAGCAACATTGCCCTCCTACTGCAGCCCTCAGGTGGACACAGCTCCTGTCCACATGGGGAGTGACTTACCATGCCCTGGCCTTGCTCCCCATGGTCAGCATCTCCACCGAGCGAGAGATGGTTGGATGCGGTGGCCACACATCCATCTCCAGCTTTCACTGAAGAAGGATACACCATCTTCTGGCTTTTCCAGTTGCACTTGATCTTAAAGAAAGAGCACTTGGCACGTGAGTACAGTCTGAGTCTCTGAGGTGGCTGCCGAACTGGGGCTCAGAGCTTGGCCCACACAAACCCTCCAACCACTCCTTGGCACCTCAACCCCAGACATGTGTCCAGGGCAGCATGGCCTCTGGCTTCTCCATCTGAAAAGGGGTGGTGGGATGCACCCCATGTGTGAATGCCATTGGGGTGATTATGAAAAACTGGTAATTTCAGTGGGGACCCTTGGATGTGGACAATCTGGAAATCTGGTCCCCAGAAATCTCCCCCTCCCGGGACCAGAAGGAAGCGAGTGTCCTCCGGTGTCCTGTGCTGCCTACTGAGGCCTTTCTTCTGCCTTCTGTAACACTAGTCTTTTGGGCTGCGACTGCCTCCATGGCCTTCGGTCACCTTGAGGTGGTGTCACTGGTCCCAAGGCCAGCACCCATGGGTGCCATGGGACCAGGCCAAGCAAGACATGGGAAGTCTACTGCCTTCCTCGATTTCAGAAAATGAGATGTGTGTGGTTTTTATCTGAAATGCCCCCAAAGCTTGTGTATTGAAAGCTCTGCCTGGCTGGTGCTGTTACTGGGTGTGGGATCCATTAATGGGGTGGGTGGCACTAAAGCGGAGTACGATGGAGTACGTACTCCAGCCCCTGCTTTCCTCCTTTGGGGACATGCACTCCCACTGCCAACTCCGGGCTCTGCAGCACCGGGCCGGAGACAACAGAGCCAGGTGGCTGAGTGTGGACAACTAGGTTCTCTGGGTTTCTTGGGCATGGAGTACCAGCCATAGAAGCCCACACACCATACAGCCGGGTCCCCAGCCCTGATCCCTGCCTGCTTGCAGCAGGTAGGCCTGGCACGGGGCTGCTCCTGATGCCCCTGTCAGGCTAGCAGCTCATGGTGGGACAGGACTGGAAGGGGTCCCTGCCCACCTGGCATGCCAGTATCCCCTTCATTCACACCACTCCTTGAACCCAGTGGTGCCCAGCCCCCACCCTGGGTGCTGTCCCATGACCATCCCCCATCCCATGCATCCCTGCCCTGCCCCAGAGACCCCAGGCAGCCAAACTCACCAGTCCCAACTGGGGCAGTGCTGCACAAGGGGCCGCAGGATCAGCTTTAAGCATAGCCCAGCCCCACCGGGCCCTGGCGAAGGAAACTTCAGATACTCCACCCCCAGGGCTCAGCAGGAGAAGGGCTTAGAGCAGAAACAAAACCGAAACTGATTCTTCCGGCTGTTAGTGCTCTGCTAGCAGAGCGGGGATTGGCCTGCTCTCCTTTCTAGTAGTCCTCAGGATGCCCCCAAGTCTGTAGTGACTAGGGAGTGCCTGCCCCATCACCCAGCTGGGCTTCAGGGAGCCTGGAGATTCCAGGGCTGGCGAGGCAGAGGCTGAGGCTGCTCTGCCGCTGCGTGCCATGTTCTGCTCTGCCTGTTCCTGGGATCCAGCATGCCCAGGCTGGGTCTGGTGGGGAAGCCTTGGCGCCCACCCCCCGCCCCAGCTGCTCGCTGAGCCCCACGGAGCCCTCTGCACCCCTCACCTGCCAGTAAGAATTGCAGTGACACCTGTCTCTGGGTGTGAGCTCAGGGGCTGCTGCTTGCAGGCTGAGAGGGCAGCTCACTCAGGGCCAGCACCCCACAGGGTCTTCCCAGGATGGGATCCAGGAAGCCTCAGGCTACAGTACTGGGAGTCACAGCCTCCAGCGCCTGGGAGGGCAGACAACCGCGTGCCCAGGTGCAGGTTTTCAGGTTCTGATCCCTCTGGGCCGGTCCCGGCGCCCCCTCCAAGGTCACACCAGGAGCCTCTCCTATCTGGACAACCCTCCCCGCCCCCATTTGGAGACCTGATCTGGGGTAACAGTTGTGTGCCCTGGCAGCACTCTAAGGAACAGAGGCTGGTTTTCGAGTTATCTTTTCAAATGCTATCGTGTTGACAGAGCAGTGTATAGTAGTCACTCCCAGGCCTCAACCCTCACTGAAAGCAGCAAGTTCAACAGAACAAGCCCTTACCTCAAGTCCTGGCCAACAGCAGCAGAGCACTGTCTTATCCTTACTCTGACAGAAGGAGTCATGGCCTCGAGTCCTGTGAACCAGCACCCCAGTGTCCTTTAGTTATACACGAGGGCATCCCAGCAAGCAGGGAAAAGTCTCTTCCATTTGAAAGGCTCGCCCACTGAGGGCTGGCCATGCCCCCTGCTTGTGAGAGGCCCCTTCCCACAGCTCACACTCCCAGCCAGAGCTACTTGTTTAACCTGAGGAGGCTATGCTCCATGAGACCGCAAACCATTGTCACCCTCGGAGAGTATCCAGCCTGCAGTCTGCCTGTCCTCTGCAGGGAATCCTCCCCACACCCGCACTTCCTGCAGGGGGCACCACATGACCAACCACACTACCTCTCCTCTCCCAAAGTGCTGCCCGCCTCACCGACCCCTCAGGGGAGACTGCAGAAGCAGGTGGTTTGGAACACAAGGCACACAGCCAACACTGCTGCTCAATTCTAGAGCTGCCCACACAGCCACCTAGTAACTATCCAAAAGCCAGACTAAGCGTGGCCCCTCAAGAGACCCCTGTTAAGCTGCTGTGAAGGGACAAAGCCCTGGTGGGTGGACAGGGACCACGGGCCGACTGACACAGATGCCCAACAGAAGACGATCACGACTTGCTCAGAGACACCCCACGGGAACTGAGAGGTCCTCGTTCGGCCCCTTAGTTCCCTGGGTCACAGCTTGGGGTGCTCAAAGTCAGGGACCTTCTGTTCCCTGCTGGAGTTCCTGTGCTGAATGCGGTGGCCAGAGCCAGCTTCAGGCACAGATTGCTCCTGTCACACGTGTCACCTTCTGCGGCTCTCCTGCAACTCACTCACCTGGAGAAACTTCACCGCTTGGAGTGTTTCTGATCCAAATAGCCTCCCCTTATTTCACCCTTGTCTACATCTCATTCACGTCCTTCCTCAAGTCTGCACTGTGAATCACTTTACCTTCAACAGAATGAGTGTTTTGGGCCGCACTACAGTTTTTCCACCAAAACAGAACCATTTCCCCTCCACGTTGCACCTTCTCAGCACAAGAGCCTGGCGTTTCCACAGCTGGCTGCTGGCTGCACAATGTCTTTTGTCTTAAGACACCTTGACCTTAGTGAGGGGTCTGCACTTCGGAAGACAGGCTGGGGGTGATGTAGTGACTCTCTTCTGCAAGGGCAGCGGTAGCCACTGCTCTTAGACAAGCAGGCTGCTTCCATGTCACTGCATGGAGTCCCTGGAGCAGTGGTGCTGGCCAAGCTCACTTCCTGTTCTCTTGTTACTCTGTACGCCTTCTGGTGGGGGAGGGTGACACTGAGACTCCCCGAAAAGCTCAGCCTTCACAGCTGGCTGGGCTGACTGTCCCAGCATCCCTGCGGATCCCTGTGCAACCTTTGGACTCACATGCTTACTAGGACGCAGGCCATGGAGCAGTTCTGTGGAGCAGAGCCACAGAACTCAGTGCCTAGACATGACATGAGCTGGACCAAGAGCTCTCCTCAACAGAGATTTTCTCAACAAATAATCTAGCACTCAAGAGTAAATTGATGTTTTTCTCTCCTGCCATGCCAGGGGTCACCCTAGGTTCCTCCAGGGTGACACGATGTCTTCCCAGCTC
This sequence comes from Petromus typicus, assembly GCA_004026965.1. Lineage (NCBI taxonomy): Eukaryota > Metazoa > Chordata > Mammalia > Rodentia > Petromuridae > Petromus > Petromus typicus. The sequence continues at coordinate 104,326 of PVIR01002256.1, forward strand.
CTGGGTGACACATAGTTCAAGTGCCCACTCTCCCTGTCTCTCTTTCTTCATAATGGACAGGTTCACTGGGCCCCGTCCTGTCTCCTCAGAAATACATCACAGGATATTCCCTCTACCCTTGTGACAGAATTGTCACGGTCCTACTTGGCGTCTGAACATCACGGTCTGGGATGTCAGATATGGGCCAGACTGTAAGATAATAAAAAATTGGTCTCTTTTTCTTTAAACCATCAACTTAAATCTGCCCCAGTTAGACTAGAACCCTGCTAGCAGCAGGTCTTTGGAATTCTATACACTGGACTCACCATTGTATTTCTTTTCTGTCTGTAGCCTAGTATAAGACACAGCCACCAGGGACACAACTTGAGAACCTATTCATACTCTCAGAATTTCTAAGAAAAAATAACAGCATTAAATGGAAAGACAGTCCCCACAGCCCGGACCATGACAGTGGTCAGGACAATGACAGTGTGGATCAGTCTCTTCCCGGATGAGTTCCTAACCTTGAGCCACAAATCACTCACTCGGACACTAGAACAACACAGAAGAGACCACAGGACAATCTGACTTCCTGTGTCCATTTCTAACAGAAAAGTCTCCACACCTTCCAGAGCCAGGAGCCCAGCATCCCGAACCACAGGGGCTCCGCCTAGCCCTGGATCTCGGCCCTGAGAACCGAACGAGCGACCTGCCTAGCATGCCATTAACTTTGGGTGGTCCTGCCAGGACCCCACGGTCCACCGCCCTCTTTGAGTGGCCGTGATGTGAAAGGCACTCATGGCCTGGCTCTGCCCTTCCATGGCTACCCTTACGCCTGCTCAGCGCTGGACCTTAGCCTTGGTCCTCTGTGACCCAAGGCCACTGCTGTCCAATAGCAGCCAATTCCAGATTAATTTCAGCCAAATGTCACCAGCAGGTGCTCCAGGAAATCAATAGGAAGGGTAGATCTCCTTGTTCCCAGAAAACACAGTTTCAAATTACTAATGAGAAGCATTTGAAAATACCAGGGATCCTTAGCCAGGAAACAGAAAAGAAAAATGTCTTGGTAGGCAAAGGCAAAGATGGCGGGTGTCAGAGCAGAAGAGCCAAGATGGCCAGGGCCGGGCCTCCATCCCTGCCTGATGCTGAAGGCAGGTTCAGACTCTTCTCATCATCGGTGAGTCAGGTCTCTGTAGTTGTCACTGCTGTCTGTCCTCTGCCAGGGACTCAATAAGACTGTCCCACTGTGTTGCCACATCGCCACTGCCAGTTGTCACCATCCAGTGCTGACCTGTGCCCAACACAGAGTTCTGTTGGGTATTGGTCTTCCAAGCTCTTCAGAGCCAAGAGCCGCTCCTGTTTATTGCTCTTTCTTTTGAAATGGCCACTCTATCAACTCTCCACAGGATAGGAATTCTGAGTAGATTTATAGGGCAGCTGGAGCTACCACCACCTGGGAAAGAAATCACCAGTGGGTTACAGGACCATCAAGGCAAGTCTTGTTTTGAGCAGGGCCTGTGCCATGGCACTGAGGGGACAAAGCACTGGAGACATCCCCCTGTGCCAGCCTGAGAAGAGGCTTCTATAGCAGCTGCAGGCCTGTGATTGATTCAAGTGCAGGCCTGTGATTGGTTCAGGGCTCCAGGTCAGCCCAGCTGCCAAGGCCATGACTGTGAGGGGGCGGGGCTGAAGCCAAGGAACCTTCCCAAAGGCCTGCTGTAAGGATTAGGAGTATTAACAATGAACCCAGGGCCCTCCCTCTGGATTCTAGTCAGACAGAGTGCTGCTTCTTCACAAGACCAGCCTGAGCATCTGAAGGTTATGAGTGGGGAGAACACAGCGCAGTAGTTGGGCTTTCCCCCATTGGAGTGGAAAAGATGAGAGAGGTCCCTAGATAGCCAGGGAAGACCAGAAGCAAGTTCTCTGGGACCATTAGGGGACCAGGGGGAGGGGTGAGGCAGTTGTCAGTCAGGCAGGCTGAGAGAGATCCTCAAGCTGGGAGGGCATTCAGGCCCTGAGGGCCCTTCTCCAGATGTTTGAGCAGTGGAGTTAGAGCCTGGAGGGCTTCCAGTAGCTGGTTAGGGAGTGAGGAGGGCAGAGACGGGAGGGGGTGGGGGAGGGGGAGGGGGGAGACAGGGAGGGGAGGTGTGAGCGGCTACCCACTCATCTCCCTCCCTCTC